>VMBQ01002605.1:38959-68732 GCA_007657795.1 Dreissena rostriformis
CCTAATGTCGTAATTTCTCATCTTATCCATGATGCGAACTCCAAGTATCTTTCTGAATGCTGCCATCTCGAACACTAGCATTTGCCTTTCTTCAGCTTTTCAACGAGTCCACGTTTCTCATCCGTATAGAGCAATCGGGACTATGATGACATTTTACAGTCTCATTTTGGTTTTTCTAAGGATGTTTTTGTTCTTCCAAATGCTGTCCAAGTCGCTCATGGATCTCAATGATATGGCTGTTCTCACCCTGATGTCTTTCGCGATGTCACATGTTGTGGTAAAGGTCGATCCGTGATATTTGAACCTGTCTGTATGTTTAAGTTTCTTTTCTCTGAGCAGCATTCCCTCTTCCACACTCTTCTTCACTGTTTGCTCAGATTCGAACTTAGAAGCATGCACTCGGTTTTGGTGTCGCTTATCTCTTGCCCGCACCTTGAGCTGACGCTATCCACTCTATCCAGGAGGAGCTGTTCTTCCATATGTTGTCCAAGTCATCCGAACAACTAGCAGTTTCAGCTACAAGATAGTTACATGTACTCGAATTTATATCGTTCAACTTTATTTATATTTTTTTCTCTGATGGTAGTTTCTTGATCGATTTATTTTTAAGCTTCGTTTTATTTATTTTGAATAATATACGCGTGTATAGATCACGCAGCCTTTTTTTATTATTGCTAGTATAATTTTCATTTCGATAAATTATCGCCTCAGTCTATACGGTTATTCTTTTGAGGTATTACAATCATTTTCATTTACATTTTAGTATATTACTGTCACATAAACAATCAAGTAGGTAATTTGGATCTTTAACACCCAATATTGCTGCTTCTTCCTGTTGGTGCGCGATGATGATTTGAAATATTAACTATATGATGCTATATTCTTAAATCTTTTTGTAAAAGGAAGGGATGTAGTTGATGCGTGTTAGTAGTTTCATTTCATCGTACCTCAAAAAGTTGTTACTCTGTTGCTCTGGTCTCCTTCCTATTTTTGAGTAATTAAATAGTAATTAAATTGAATGCGTTTTAATTCCTTTTTTTTTACTGTTTAATTTGAGTTGCAATGCTATGAGGTTATATTTTATTTTCACTTATATGTATCATGAATATTGCTGGGCCAAGTGTGAGGTTGAGCGCTCTATAACCGGTTTAAACCCCCAGTGCTTAGCATTGTCCGTTCCAAGGCGATGACCCAAGCTTTATTCTACTATGTGTATATGTTGTTTCGTTTTGTGCCGTACTGTACCGTTTTAGCTCAATGTGCGGGCAGGAGATAAGCGACACCAAAACCGATTGGATGCTACTGAATTCGAAATCTGAGCAAACAGTGAAGAAGAGAGTGGAAGAGGGAATGCTGCTCAGAGGAAAGAAACTACAACATACAGACAGCTTCAAGTATCTCAGATCGACCTTTACCAGAACATGTGACAGCGCGAAAGACATCAGAGTGAGAACAGTCATAGCGTTGAGCTCAATGAGCGACTTGGACAGCATCTGGAAGAACAAAAACATCAATAAGAAAACCAAAAAAATGAGACTGTACAATGCCCTCATAGTCCCGATTGCCCTTTACGAATGCGAAACGTGGACTCTTAGAAAAGCTGAAGAGAGGCAACTGCTAGTGTTCGAGATGGCATCACTCAGGAAGATACTTGGAGTTCGAATCACGGACAAGATGCGAAATGATGACATCAGGAAGGCCCTCAACCAGAACGAAACGATAGTGCAAAGAGTACGCGTTCGACAACACAAGTGGCTCGGTCATGTGCTCCGTATGGACAAGAACAGGATCGCAAACATTACACTACACGTAAGAGTGGACGGAACAACTAAGAGGAGATGCCCAAGAACAACATGGGTGTCGGCAGCATTCTCAAGACACGATGAGGGTCCGCAAATCCTAACATTTGCGGCCTAAGACAGAGACCGATGGCGTTTATTGTCGAATCATGTGAGAGCCCACGTCGACGTGCCATAGCACTGAGATATGGCGAAGAAGAAACAGAAGTTTACATAAGTTTGCATATACTTTTCAATAAAAGCTTACACTATTTTTAAAAAGAAGTGCTGCACACTAAATTGCAATAGAAACCATTGATGTTAAGTTAGTCCTATTAAAACAGACTTAAGAATATCGGGGCCAGGAACGGTAACAGAGTTTTGCAGATAATCTCTTACATTGTATAAATCCTTATCGAACAATTGACGACCAAGACATATGAAGTTAAGCTTAACCGAGACTGTTCAACAAACATCCCACAAACCTACTTTATGAAGCCATTGTATTTGATTTATTTCATCACGACAATCGAGAGTACTCCAACTTGACAAATATAAGCTTCTACATTTCGAGTGATCTGCAAACAACTGCCATGATCTTACGAATAAATTATAGATAATATGATTTTTATTGCACCAAACTGCAAACTGAAACCCGTTGATAAATATTAATATGTAGTCCATAGATTAACCAGTCATCACTAAACATAACTAACACTTGTAGTCGTTTCGAAAGGTTCATTTGCTTTCACAATGCAATGTGACGTAATATATTAAATTCTGACATAGTCGAGTGAAAATACCGAGATAATGTGCCAATGACGAGCTCAGTTTAAATTACAGCCTAGGTTCGTGATAGTTGCCAGTACATTAGAATATACCCGATTCCTTTTTGGACCAATATGTCATGAATGCTTGATTCGTCACAATATAGCAAAGCCTGAAAAATAAACACATTACCTTTCCTTAAGTCACTTCGTTCGTATTTATTGAAAATCAATGACCTATTCGTGTTCCAATTGCGAATTGACGTGCATTATTGTTTGTTTATGTTTCAGCAAATTGTTTGATTGTACTTCCGTGTCCAACATTAATTGCATTAAAGCCACATTAACACTCAAAACCAACGAACATTTCGTAAAATATTTCATAAAATAAAGTTAACCCATAAAAAACAATCAGTGTTCCTTATAAAAATAGCCAAAATTTCAACGCTAGATGTGCTCTGGTAACATAGATTTAAAAAAATACAAAATGCTCTTTTTCATTTTTTTTGTGGTACAATATATTCACGCATGTTCTTGTACCAATTTAGTGTTCGTGTGTCGTATGAATAGATATCGTTGCGGGAATTAAAATGGAATATATTGTAATGTACCACAAACAAAAATTAAAAGAGCATTTTTTATCATATGCGTAAAGTGTCGTTCCAGATTAGGCCGTGCAGTCCGTTAATGCTTAAAGTTTATTTAATACCTAGCGCTAATTTATGCCAATTGTATTATATTTGCAGTTCGAATTATAACCTGTCATGTTGTGTGTAAATGAACTTATAAAGGAAGATATCTATTTTATGCAAACTCTTGTTTACATTGTACCGGTCGGTGCTAATTAAAGTATTTGATGTATCTATTATACTTGAAAGTAAACAGTTGCATGGTTTTAACAAGTCCTTAAAGTGACATGTTCACAGATTGTCGTAATGACAATTTTCAAACTTGTTGTCACAAATTGAAAAAATAACACTGTACACAAGGGAGCGAAATAACACCAATTGCGTAGATTTGTAATGAAAGTACAATTTCGTTTAAGTGCAGTCATCTCGGTTAATAGGTGACTACTCTTAACGCACATGCACTTAGCAACGTTTTCTCAGAGCGAGGCTCCATTGCTAATAAAGCCACTGGAAGAAATTGATTACCAGTGTTTTAGTTTAAACGATTTAGATTTTTTCTAACGAGTCATTTTCGGATCTCATATAAACGTTTCACTTATCTATTTGGGCGTTTTTCTGCTAATGTACACTTATATAACCTCACCTCACATTTTTGTAAACAAAATGCGGATCTTCGTAAACAGATCACAAGTTCAATGACAATCATTGTATCCGAGCAGCTAATGGATTCGGCGTTTCCTCGATCCAAATTTTATAAACTGTTTTCTGTACTTTAAATAAAATTTAAAAAAAAAACACAACGTAAATGCACTCTAAGAATTGCGTAAAATGAATATATCAACCAATTAAAAACAGATCTGAGAAGATAGATTTTAACAGTCGGCCCATAAAATACCATAATAGTACAGATTTACGTCAATCAAAAAACGCTATGTTTAAGAGCGGCGCCAAAAACCTTTTAAACAGAAAAGGGCCTCTACATTAAACAAACATGAAGTACCAACTTCGTTATCTTTATATCCGATGTACTGTGCATTGAATTGCTTTATGTAAGACGTATTTATTAAACATCCTGATGTTGTAGTTTGTAACGTAAGCTATATCATTTCTCAAACCAAACACAACATCCACTTTTTGAAAGATTTGAACTTTGCTAAAATTCGCAATAAAAAATGTAACTAATTCTCATTCTAACATTAAACGCACATAGTTTACTATCCGCCAAGACAAACAATTAATTGCCAATAAACAACACAACATATAAATATAGTTAAATAAAGTTGTTATTGTAAGTTCAGAATATGCTGTGCTTATAATCATATAAGAATCTGAATAATTTAAATTGTATCGCTATTACTTTGTGTAAATCACACCCTTTAGAACTCAGCATTGTTGTTTATTCACATATACATAACTTTAAATAGAAAATAACTAAAACGACTTATGCTCAATACAGACTGACATAACTTTCTTGAATGTATTATGTTCTTACGATGCAGATTTATGAAATCCCAGTTAATTGCTATAAGCATGTACCAAAGAACAAACTACTTGACCGCGGGATATTATGAATGGACATAAAGCCACACACGATAACTAATCTTGAATATCTTAATGTTATTAGTGAAAACTGATTTTAAACAATAATAGTGTTTGCTGCTTGAATAACATTTTAAACAAATCTTCACAAGATTAAGGGACATTTAAGATGTATTCCTTTCTGTCTTTTACTTCTCACTTTGAAGGGCATGATTGCGTTTTAAATAGAAACACCTCAACATATACCAAAACACACAAAAAGTGTTGATTGTTGAGTTGAGATTCTAACATCTTTGTGTTAGACGAGCTCAGTCTCATTGATGGTAAATCAGAAAAATTCCAATTAGAATAAAGACAATTTGCTATTGGAATACAAATCAATTCACTTATACAAAGTTTTAATTTTGCAATTGCATATACCGAAATATTATTACGACGAATGATTAAAACTTGATTTTAGCATGATACGCTAAACGTATACATAACCTGGTCGCCTTAACAACACAGTATTAAACTAGCATTGTAGAAAAACTTTAAGGTACAATTCATTTGATAAAAAAGGTAAGAGTAAATTGCATTAATTATGAACTGCGGTTGTTATTGTTTATTATTGGCGTTTTTAAATAACTAATTAACATTCAGGAGCTAAAAACGGTGCAATTGACGCTAAACTTATGTGTATAATTTGAAAGAGGACAAAGTAACAAATGATGAACATATATTCAGAATAATAGTCAAATTATATAAACGGTATTGTGTATAAATTGAGATTTAATAAGGCTGCAGTTTTTAAAGGCGTCAATAATTGAAGATCAAACCTTTGGTCAAGACAATTAACATGATTTAAAGTATTTTTAATTACATCGCAAACATATCATTTAACATGATTATTTTGTTCATTTAGTGTATATTCAAATATTCATACAAATGCGTTGACAATCGTCACAACGATTAATATTGGCTGGAATAGTATATTAGTATATGAAATTTCTAATGTTTGCCGTTTTGAACAACACTACAGATCAGAGCTGCCGTCATTTCTTATTCTAATGTCATTCCAAACTCTGACATCCAATATTCAGGCTAAGATTTCTCAAATATAGTTTAGCGTAGTTTAAGAATATCTGGCTTACGTTACTTATTTCATTGATTCATATTACTATTTAAAGTTGTTGTTATTGTACAAAATGGTATTAATGTTGTTAAGGTTACATAAACTTTTCAATTAGAGCTTATACTTTTTTTAAATGATTTTTGCGCACTTTATTGCAACATGAAAAAACTGATGTTAAGCTTATCCTAATAAAACAGGCTTCAGAATATTTGAGATATCGGAACAAGGGTTGGGAACAGATTTTTTACAGATAATCTTTGATATTGTATAAATCCTTAGAGAACAAGTGACGGCCAAGACTTTCGACGTTAACCATAACCGAACCTGAAGAACACAAATTCACAGTAACCTACTTTGTGAAGCCAATGATTTATTTCATCAAGACAATCAAGAGTACTTCAAATTGACAAATATAAGCTTCCACAATTCGAGTGATGTGCAAACAACTGCCCCGATCTTACGAATAAAATATAAATCATATGAATTATATTGCACCAAACTGAAAACTAAAATCCGTTGATAAATATTGAAATTTAGTCTATAGATTTACCAGTTTTCGCTTAGAATATAACGTACACTTATAGTCGTTTCCAAATGTTCATTTGCTTTCAAAATGTCTTGTGGAGTAAAACATAACATTCTGACATAGTCGAGTGAAAATATTGAGAGATTGTGCCAATGCCATGCATGATTGTTTGTTAATGTAACAACAAATTCTTTGATTGTACTTCAGTGTCAAACATTCATTGCAGTTAAACACGATTTCAGAGTGTTTTCTATGAACTAAAGTGATAAATAAATGTATGCTGTTTTGTAAGGCGTATTGCTCACATCAGTTTTATTTAGTAGTTACGTTCAAAATTTAGACGAAATTTGTATTCTTAATAGGAGTCAACAACACAACTGGGATGTGATTATATACAAAATGCATGCATTTGGGTGTAATTGTGTATATATTTTTTATTTTATTTTTGACTAATATTATAAAGTTATTTTTCACGACGGAATTAATTGTGTTCAAATTACAAAAACACACATATCAATAGAACTGGCTTTGTATCTTTCAATTAATATAAAATAAACGCTACTGGTGGACATAAATCATCCTTTTTAAATTTGACACTACTTTGCCAATGCTAAAGCTATATACTACTTAAATAAATCACTTTGGTGACCGCATAAGATATGACCTAGTTGATGGACATCGGAATTAAGGTCGAGTCAGTTCATAGCTCGCGATAATTTATAACATTTTTATTATATTTGCTGTTCAAATTATTCAACCTGTCATGCTGTGTATAAATGTACTAATAAAGGAAGATATCTATATTATGCACACTCTTGTTTGCACTGTACCGGTCGGTGCTCATATAATTATTTGATGTATCTTGAAAGTTAACACTTGCATTGCTTAAACAAGTCCTAAAGGAACAGATTGACAATTTTGAGACTTTTTATCACACATTAAAAATGAAATAAAATAAACGAACACTGTACATCAGGGAGCGAAATAGCACTAATGACGCAGACTTATAATTAAAAAAATCATTTATGAGAAATCATCACTAGAAATTGATAAAATTATAAAGCGTTACGTTTCGTTTATTGAACACGTACACATTTCTTCCAATTTCTATAGATATCTTAAAGTTTCAACATTTATATAACCCCCACCTCACAATTTTGTACAAAAATTCGGATCTTCAAAAACAGTTAACAAGTTCAATGGCAGTGATTGTAACTTGGCAGCAAATGGTTTGACGTTTCCTCGGTAACACAATATTATAAACTATTGTACTTTACGAAAAGAAAAAAAAAAAAAAAAAAAAAAANTATCAACAAATTTAAAACAGATCTGAGAAGAGTTTTTTTTTTTAAATTTCGGCCCATAAAATGTCGTTATATAACAGATTGACGTCAATAAAAAAAGTAAGAGCGGCGCCAAAAAATGTTGAAAACAGAAAAGGGCTGTTAGATTATACAAACATGTGTAGACCAACTTCGTTATCTTTATATCCCATGTATCGCGCATTGAATTGATTTATGCAAGACGCATTTATTCAACATCCAGATTTTGCAGTTTGTAACGTAAGTTATATCATTTCTCAACCAAACGCAGCATGCACCTTTCGAAAGATTTGAACTTGTCTAAAAATCTCAATTTAATTATCATTAATGCTCATTCTAACGTCAAACGCACATAGTTTTTTTATTGTCAAAGACATCACAATTAATTGCCAGTTAACAGCAGAACATCTAAATATAGTTAAATAAAGTTCTTGTTGAAATTTCACAATATGATGTCATAATAATCATGTTAGAATTTGAATAATTTTAATTTTAATTGTATCGCTATTTCCGTGTGTAAATCCCAGCCCTTCAGAGGTCAATAGTAATGTTTATTAACCCTTTGCATGCTGGGAAATTTGTCGTCTGCTAAAATGTCGTCTGCTGAATTTCTAAAATTAGCGTTTTCTTCGATTTTTTTTCAAAGAATACTATCAGAATAGCAAACAGTTTGGATCCTGATGAGACGCCACGTTCTGTGGCGTCTCATCTGGATCCAAACTGTTTACAAAGGCCTTCAAAATCCGGTTCCAGCGCTCAAAGGGTTAACATATGAACAACTAAAAATAGAAATAATTCCTTCAAGTTATGCTGAATTCAGACTTCCTTGAATGTATTATGTTCTTACGGTGCAGATTTATGAAATCCCAGTTAATTGTTATAAGCATGTCAATCTAACCAAAGTACAAACCACTTGACCGCAACACATTACGAATGGAAATAAAACCACAAAAGATAATTAATCTTGAATATCTTAATGTTCTTAGAGAAAACTGATTTCGTACAATAACAATGTTTGCTTTTTGAATAATCCTTTCAACAAATCTTCACACGATTAAGAAACCTTTTTGACGTACTGCTTTCTTTCGTGTACTTCTTATTATGAGGGACAAGATGATTGTTTTTCTGTGTTAGACACCCACAGTTTAGTTGCTGTAAATAAGTTAATATACCACCAGATTGATTTAAATTTGCCTTTGGTATAAAGATGTATTCACTCAAACACAGTTTTGATTTTGCAAGTGTATATACCGAATTATTAAAGGGGCCGTCCAACAGATTTTGACATGTATTGAAGCGTGTCATTAAATGCTTTAAATGCTTTATATTGATAAATTTAAACATTTGAACTAAAAATCTCCAGTAAAAAAAACAATAATACAATTTAAAAAAGGAAAAAAGGTAACCCTCAACAGGGCTCGAACCACTGACCCCTGGATTCCTGGAGTCCTGGAGTTTAAAGCTACCCGCTTAGACCACTCGACCATCCACGCTTAAGTTTGTAGAAGATGTATTTTTTAAGCTATATAAGTAATCCTAGTAGTTTCCCAAAATATTGTTTCGCGTCGTGCGACGCTTTATCTGTTGGAAAGTCCCTTTAAGACCATGAATTCTTAATACTTGATGTTTAGCCTGATTAACCAAACGTATACAAAACATGGTAGACATAACAATACAATATTAAACTAGCTCTACTGACAAAACTTGTTATGGTACAACACACATTTGATAAAAAACGTAAGAGTTAATTATATTCTATTTTGAACCGCGGTTTTTATTATTTATTGTTGGCGTTAGTAAATGACTGATTGACATTCATAAGCTAATAAAAGAAACGAAGACATTGAAGCAAAACATATGCGTTCCCTTTGAAACAGGACAACAAAACACATATCTTCAGAATAGAGCCAAATTATATAAACGATTTTGACTATAAATGGAAATTTTATATTGCTGCATTTTAATTTTAGCGGCGTTCATAATGGAAAAATCAGACCTTTTAAAGTTTTGAATTGCATCGCAGATATCTCATGTTAACATTATTATTTTGTCCACACAGTTTATATTCAAATAGTTCTACAAATGCGTTTACATACGTCATAACGATTTATATTTCCGGGATTTGTTTATCAAACTTCTTATGTTCGCCGTTTAAACAACATTTCAAACATCATGACTGATTAGATATGCCATCATTTATAATTCGAATGTCATCCCGGTCTCTGACATACAAAGTAACGATTTCTCAAATAAAGTTAAGCTTTTGTCAAAGAATATCTGGATTAAGTCACTTAATTCATTGAGTCATATAACTATTTAAAGTTGATGTTATTCTACAAAATAGCATATTTGCTGTTTAGTTTACATATAATTATCAAGTAAAGCTTGTACTATTTAAAAAAAATGATTTTTGCACACTGTATTGCAATATAAAAACGTTGTTGTTAAGTAAATCCTATTACAACAGGCTTGAGAATATTCGAGAAATCGGGGCCAGAAACGGTAACAGATTCTGGCAGAAAATCTCTGATACTAGTTTTGTTTAAATCCTTTGTTAACAAATTGACAGCCAAGACATATGACGTTCAGAATTACCAAGATTCACAAACAGAAATCACCGACATCTACTTTATAAAGCCATTGTAAATGATTCATGTCATCATGGCATTCTGAAGTACTTCAACTTGGCAAATATAAGCTTCTACCATTCGAGTGATATGCAAATAACTGCCCCGATCTTACGAATAAATTATTAATAATATGACTTGTATAGCACCAAACTGCAAACTGAAACCCGTTGACAAATATTGATATATATGTAGTCCATAGATTAAGCACTCCTCATTTAAAATATAAAGTACACCTGGAGTCGTTTCCAAAGGTTCATTTCCTTTCAAAATTTCTTGTAGCGTAAAACAACACATTCTGACATAGTCGAGTACTTGTAAATGAACCTCGTTCTTTGGAAAATGTGCTAATGCATGTGCGTAAAGTGTGTTAAACAATCCAGCTTCAATCCCCTTTCCTGGAAGCATGTGCTTTTGCTATGTCTGTCTCCATAGCCGACAGGTGTGGCTTATTATCGGTTCTCCGCCCCCACACACATACACATACAACACATACCATACCAAAATTGAAAGTTTTTCAGTAACAAATAAAAAAAATCTGAAATTGTTCAGCTATACTTGCTTGAACAATTTGTTCCAACTTTCGTGAGTCTAGTAAGTTTATAAGGTTTGAGTGCTGGGACAAACACTCCGGGTCCACACATAACGCAGCCTTAGGCGCGGAAGGACCTCATACACTTCGAAATACACATATTGACAGTACTTAGCAAGTCGTGTCTATAGGCCATTATTTGGCATATTTTGCTCTTGACACATGCGGATAAACTACTGAGAGAATGTGCTCATGACGAGTCTCAATTTAAAATACAGATTAAGTTCGTGATAGTTGCCAGTACATTAGTATCAACTTGACTCCTGAACCAATATGTTATGCACGATTGATTAGACACAAAATCTAAAAGCATGAAAACATTACATATTTGATTTTCTTAAGTCACTTCCGTTGGTATTTGAACATCAACGCGGGATTCTTGTTCAAACTTCGCATTGCCATTCATGATTGTTAATGTAGAAGCAAATTGTTTGATTGTATTTCCATTTCAAGCTTTATTTGCAGTTCACACGATTAGATAGTGTTTTCGATGAAGTTTAAAGATAAATAAATGGCATTCTGTTGTGTAAGGCGTGCTCTTTACCTCCGTTTTATTTAGTATTAACTTTCATAATTCCTTAGAAATCTGTATTCGCGATTGGAATCAATAACACCGGGATGTGATTATATACGAAATGCGTGTTTTTGGTTGCAATCTAACAAAAAGGTTATCTTATTCAGATAACAATATTTGCTTGCTAAAAGCCGAATTACACATTGTATATATTTCAATTCTCGCGTTTGATGATGAAATATGTATTTGCCGCGCTCTGGAAAAACGGGGCTTTATCCATGTGTGTAAAGTGTGGTCCCAGATCTGCAGTCCGTACACGGAACGGCACTTTCCGCTGGTTAGGAATGTTTCGCTTAAAAGAAGTCTCCATCCAAAACAGTAATTTATTGTAGGCGACAAGTGTCGTCTCTGATTAGCGTGTGCGGACTGCACAGGCTAATCTGGGATCACACTATACGCACTTGCATTTCGTCCTTTTCTCACAGCGTGGCTCATAGTATACGATTACAATGGTTTAATCTTAATAATTCTTTAATTCATGACATTCATTTTGATACAGCATCAACACATCAATAACAAAAACACATCAATATTTGATTTTCACACCTTGTTTATCCATTCATTGATATTTATATCATGATTAACTTTATATTTACTACAAATAAAAGGTACTCGTATCAAACAAATTCACCAGCTGTGAAACACATATAACTGCATACTCATTTATTACTGGATCTATTTGATTGGTTTTTAGTAAGTTACCTCAAACTGTATTTGACCATGTTAGGATTGTGTGTATTATATACGGTTCTTGTCATTGTACTTGGTCAAAGTTTATTGCAAAAAGCTACATAAAGACTAGGTACAAATTATTCCTCTTATCTACATTATGTGCAAACAGCGTAGACCCAGATGAGACGCCGCATAATGCGGAGTCTCATCAGGGTTACGCTGTTTGCTTAAAGAACTGCTAGACCTTATGAGCCGCACCCTGTTAAAACGGGGCTTAATGCTTGTGCGTAAAGTGTCATAGAAGATTAGCCTGTGCAGTCCGAACAGGCTAATCTGGGACGACACTTTCTGTCTGAACTGGATTTTCGTTCAAAAGAGACTTCCTTTAAATGAAACATTCAAAAAAGAAAAGAAAGTGTCGCCCCTGATTAGCCTGTGTGGACAGCACAGGCTAATCAGGGAAAACACTTTACACACATGCATTAAGCCAGGTTTCCCCACAGCGCGCCTCATATATGGATGTGTTTGCAGGCTCACCTTATGTTGCTATGATAACTATCTTTCCGTTTTTTTGTGATCACGAAACGCAACTACTATTTATTTTCATAAGATTTGCCTTATTTAGAAACAGTAACAGTAACAGTGATCACATGCCAATACATTTTAGTGACCGTTTTATACAATAACATGATCGATTTTCTTTTAAAACGGGTTAGAGTTTCTTTACGCATCCATAGACAAAATTAATAAATCGGTTATCGGGTATTTCCTTCACGTTACAAAAGAAACTACTGAAAATGAATACTGAGTCAATTATCTTTCCCCCTCTAATTTTACCGATTATTCAGTTTTCAATGGGTGACGGTTGTACAGTGTGTAAACGCAGATTAAGAAATACGTTTAGCGCTTTGTGAATTTTTGTATCTGTAATGTGCCTCCCCTTTCTTTACTTAGATTGTAAATAATGTTATTTTCACGAGTTCGCTATATCTACATTATTAGATCTTATATACGTATACGTAACCAACAAAATAACCGTGACTTCAAATAAACGATCAAATCCATGCATCCAGATTCCTTTCCTTTTAAGTTTAGATATATAGCGTATCAAGTGTTGGTCCACTGCTGTTTTATAGTTTACAATTACTATAATTGTATTTTTTTTATTTATTTAAAAGCTATGTTAAATAATGCTCATAAACTATGCAAGCCTTTTCGTTATCTTTCTTGATTCATTATAGTTTTAGTCACCTTTCGCTTAAATGGAATTTTTCGTTTAAAGGACGAAAATCCAGCCTGTGCGGACTGCATAGGCTAATCTGGGACGGGACTTTACGCATATGCATTAAGACCCGTTTTCCCAGAGCGCGGCTCATACGTATTCGTAGAGGAATCAATTGCAATGCATTTGAAACTTTAAAGAACTTGCGTTCTTACCTCGATAAGGTTCAGTATATCCCTCTTAATCGTTTGCTATCCGATTTCAGTCTGAACATCTTGACTTCCCTCGATGTATTTAAAGAACTCCTATATTACACATAACGGATTTGCCGTATGGTTAAAGGTGCTTGGACAAATTTGAAAAACTGCTTTACTCGCTAAATGAAAGAGATTCAATATATTGTATTATATGGTATTGGTTTGACAGCAAAAGTTTTTTTGGACTATTCCTTTGTATTAGTATATTATAATTATTAGGTATTGCCTGTCTTTATTTATGGTGAATAAGTTAATTTTTATACAAAATTTCTTACAAACTGCATAATGTTTGCGTTAGTAGAACCCATGACAGCATTATTTACACAAGAGTTTTCTTTGAGCGATCATGGCTTTCACTACATGTGCTTGAAAATTAGATGATAACCTCCTTTAAATCATAAACTAGTAAACAGTTGATTAACACATGACTTAACACGTATGAATTCCACCTGGTCACCCAGAGGTTACATCGACTAACCGAGTCAATATTATTAATATTTGAAAATCGGCAAAACACGTCGACAAAGGAAGGTTTGAGTCTGATGTACTATCAGTTTAAAATGTCATGAGTGAAATAGTTGTGTTCATAGAACGAAATACATATCGTATATTCTCTATTTCATCTTATATACTACGATATTTAAATGCAATTTTGTGATATCGCTCGGACGAACTTTTCCATATTTAATTTATATCAACGCATATACGTTGTTTGTGAACGTTTTCGTGAGTTACACTAGCAACTGGCCTTAATACAAATCTAGGTTTTACCATAACAAAACATGCATTTTCCACCAATTAAAATGGTATTTTCTATTCATTGATCACGATGGCGTCGTTATTATTAACCCATTTAGCGTCTAGAAAAAAAGGCCTTGGCAAACAGCGTAGACCCAGATGAGACGCCGCATGATGCGGCGTCTCATCAGGGTCTGCGTTGTTTGCTTAAAGGAATTTCTGTAAGAAATATTCTAAATATAGAAATACATATACTAGACATCCCTAATTTTGGAAATAAATCGATCCAATTTAGAAGGATGGGAAAGTCCACTAGGCATAAATGGCTTAAGAACGACTGAATCTAGCAGCGATTTTTGCAAAATTGTGTCGTGTTCTGAGAAAATTGGGCATAATGCTTGTGCGTAAATTGCCATCCCAGATTAGCCTGTGCAGTCCGCACAGGCTAATCAGGGACGACACTTTCCGCCTTAACTGGATTTTCGCTAAGAACAGACATCATTTAAACGAAAAATTCCATAAAAGCGGAAATTGTCGTCCCTGATTTGCCTGTGCGGACTGCACAGGTTAATCTGGGATGACAATTTACGCACATGCATTTTGCCCAGTTTTCTCAGAACACGACACAATTTCGTAATTGTTGGAGGAATACTGATACTCTCAGCAAAAAAAAAAAAGTTTTTTTTTTCAAAAACGAATTTAACATTTGAACTGAGGGTTAAGTTATTTTATCTACTTATATCAGATGTGTCAGATTTATATGAGACAGGAATTTAAGTCGAAAATTGCTGTGCAAATCTTTGTTTTCGAACAAATTTTGACAAAATGAGCTTTCAGGTTCACTTCTAAAAGGGATTAAATAACAGATTGGCAAAATGGCAATTATTTTACTGTGTAGCCATTGTCGCTTTAATAGTTATTTAAAACCGTTCAGAATATTATAGTGTTCTTCATAAATAGTTTGTTTCATTAAAAACAAAACGTGAATCGTAATAAAGGTTTAGACATTAAATTGTTATAGCGATGAAAAAATAATTCCGCCCGTTTTATTATATTTGCTTTTCAAATATTGAACTGGTCATGCTAGTCATGTCGTGTACTTATGTGAGTGCTAATAAAGTAAGTTGATGTATCTAATATACCTGAAAGTAAACTCTCGGGTTGTTTAAACAAATCCTAAGTTATGCTAATTTTAGACTTAAATTATGAAATGTATATGAACTATGTGGACCATTTGTATACAACTCTATCTGATACAGTTGTCTTGTTTAAAATATTGAATCTTACCAGTCGTGTCACTTCCGTCGATACACATGTATTTGCCTCGTGCTGGTAAAACTGGGCTAAATGCATGTGCGTTAAGTGTCGTCTCAGATTAGCCTGTGCAGTCCACACCAGTTAATTTATTGACGATACTTTCCGCCTCCACTAAGAAGATACCTCATCTTAACGAAAAATACCAAACAAGTGGAAAGTGTCGTCCCTGATAGGCCTGAGTCGACTGCACCGGCTAATCTGGGACGACACTTTACGCACATTGTATTGTTCAACGTAGTCTGAATGTTCATTAAGGCATTTGGTCTACGTATAATGCAACTTCAATTCGATGTTGCTATTATACATGTTTTCATGGCGGTCGAGTATGCTTTAAAAGGACTTGTTCACGTTTTTGAAGAAAAAAAAAATGTTTCAGATCTGCAAAGTTTCGTTGAAGTAATGATATCTGCGAGGAAACAGTCAAACTGAACATTTACCATGCTCTAAAATACCCCTTACATGCATCTTTTGACGATTTTTAAACCTGAATATCATAAAGCGTTACAAAAAAAGAATTGAATAATTCGGAGAGTTCTGTTTTTATTGTTATATTGTGTGACATTACAAGGATTGCTCCAAGGGTCAGTGGTTCGAGTACCGATGAGATTACGTTTTTTCTTGTTTTATACTGAAGCAATTAAGTTCCGATTGTAACATTTATCAATTTAAAGCATTTAATGACAAACTGCAAAACATGTCAAAATCTGTGAAAAAGTCCCTTAAAGGTCAAAAGTTATGGGAGTTGGGGTGGGGCCGGGTCAGACATTTTCACTCATTTTACTAACAACATGCGGCGTAACGTTTGACCCAGGGGTCAGATCAAAATTCCAAATAGTGCACCGTCGCACATGTGCTCATAGCTACCATGTGTGTAAGTTTCAAGGTTCTAGTGCTAATAGTGTATGAATTGGGGGACCACGCCCACACAAAATTTTGTTTTAACATAACTTCTTCATTTATTCACCAATTGACTTCAAATTAATACTGTACATCTCTTATGACAACACGATCTATCTCGACCATCCATGTCCACATAACCCACCCGGGGCCCCACCAACATAGGCCTTGCCCACCCGAAATTGCCTTTTAATATAACATCTATGCGGCGTGGGGATACGCGTCGGCCTCTGCCGGGCCATTTCTAGTTTTTTACCGTCAAAGATATAGAAATTAATTGCCAATTAACAACACAACATATACATTTCAGAATATGATGTCATAATAATCATGTTAGAATTTGAATATTTTTAATGTTAATTTTATCGCTATTTCCAAATGTAAATCATCGCCCTTCAGAGTTTAATAGTAATGTTTATTTACATATGAACAACTTAAAATAGAAAACAATTCCTACGATTTATGCTGAATGAAGACTCACATAACTTTCTTGAATGTATCATGTTCTTACGATGCAGATTAATGAAATTCCATTTAATTACTATTAGCATGTCGAGCTTACCAAAGAATTAACCACTTGACCGCAACACATTATGAATGGAAATAAAGCCACACAAGACAATTAATCTTGCATATCTAACTGTTATTAGAAATAACTGATTTCAAACAATAAAAGTGTTTGCTGCTTGAATAACCTTTCAAACAAATCTTCACAAGATTAAGGGACATTTAAGATGTATTGCTTTTTTGATCTACTTCTTATTATGAGGGAAATTATTGCGTATTATATAGAAACACCTCAACATATACCAAAAACACACCAATATGGTGATGTTTGAGATAAGATTTATGTTTCGATGTAAGATGACCACAGTCTCGTTGATGGTAAATAAGAAAATTTTTAATGAGAATAAAGACAATTTGCTTTTGGAATAAAGATCAATTCACTCAAACAAAGTTTTGATTTTGCAATTGTATAAATACATAATTATTATGACGATGAATAATTTATACTTGATGTTAAGCATGATTAGCCTAACGTATACATAATGTAGTCGACATAACACTACAGTAATAAACTAGATTAGCAGCCAAAACTTAAGTGTAAGATTTTCTTTAAGCATTGTTCACAATGGAAAAATCAAACCTTTTCTAAAGACAATGACCTTTATTTAAAAAAAGTTCTTTTGAATTGCAGATATCTCATGCGAACATCACTATTTTGTTCATACAGTGCATATTCAAATATTTATACAAATGCGTTTGCATACGTCACAACGAGTAATATTTGTATATCAAAATACTAATTTCCGCCGTTTTAACATTTTTAAACTGCATGTCTGATCAGAGATGACATTATTTCCTATTCGAATGTCATTCCGAACTCTTACATTTATTGGTCATGATACGATTTCTCAAATAAACAGTCCAACCTGTCTAAGCGGTAACCTCAGAACAGCGTTCACCTGCCTACAGCAGTCAGTCTATATTCCCCCGACGAAAATGTAGTTTAGCCTTTTTAAAGAATATCTGGCTTAAGTCACTTATTTCATGGATTAGTTTACATAATTTTTAATTAAAGCTTAAACTATTTTCTAAAGGATTTTATTAATTGCAATATAAAAACATTTTTGTTATTAAAACAAGTTTAGAATATTCGAGAAATCGGGACCAGGAACTGTTATAGATTTTTGCAGAAAATCTCTGATATTATATAAATCATTAGCGAACAATTGACGTCCAATACATTTGACGTTTATCATTACCGAGATTCTCAGACAAAAATTATAGAAACCTACTTAATGAAGCTCTTGTATATGATTTATTTCATCAATCGAAAGAACTTCAACTTGACAAATATAAGCTCCTACAATTCGAGTGATATGCAAACAACTGCCCCGATCTTAAAGGGATCTACTGTAAACCACGAATGACGAAAAAGAAAAGTTCTAAAATACCGTATTTTTTTACAATTATTAGTTTATCTTGATTAAAATATCACGACTGGTATATAACATAACTTGAAAAAAGCTTTTTTTATTTGTACCTTATTTTTTTATTGATTTATTTTTACTGTGTATGCATACCAGGTAACTACCAGTTAACTATAAATAACGCAAGTAGATTGATCATCATCGTCACGTGGTAACCCCAGGAATGCAAATTGTGCATGCGTAGTGAATTATATATATTTTATATATTAAATGATCAATCTACTTGCGTTCTTTATAGTGTGTATATCGTTATGTCACCTATTTTCGCGATGTACTTTCAATTTCACATCGCGAAATTTTATTACCGAATATACTGAAAATATGAAATTTTTAAAGTTATGTAATATACCAGTCGTGATATTTTAATCAATATAAACTTATAATTGTAAAAAAAAAATATATTTTAGAACTTTTCTTTTTTCGTCATTCGTGGTTTACAGTCCCTTTAAAATTGCAAACTGAAAAATCTTGATAGATATTAGATAGTCTATAGATTTATCATTCCTTACTTAAACAAATATCGTACACGTGTAGGCGTTTTTACAAGTGTAATGTGTAACTTTAAAATACTGCATATGTTCGTGATAGTTGCCAGTACATTAAAATCTACCCGATTCCTTTTACAGGACCAATATGTCATGAACGCTTGATTCTTCACAATATCTCAAAGCAAGATAAATGAACATATGTGCTTTCCTTAAGTCACTTCCGTTGGTATTTATTGAACATCAATGCGGGATTCTTGTTCAAATTGAGCATTGCTATGTGTGATTGTTTGTTAATGTAACAACAAATGGTTTGATTGTACTTCAGTGTCCAACATTTATTGCAGTTAACCACGATTATATAGTGTTTCCTATGAACTTTATTGATAAATAAATGGACGCTGTTTTGTTAGGTGTATTGCTCACATCCGTTTTATTTAGTATTTACGTTCAAAATTTAGACGAAATTTGTATTCGTAATAGGAATCAACAACAACACCGGGATGTGATTATATACATAATGCATGTATTTGGGTGTAATCTAACAAAAATATTTTCAAAATCATATCACAATGTATTATTACTAAAAGACAAAAACCTTTAAGACAGGTTGAATTTGTATGAAGCCAAATTGCACATTGAGTATATTTGTATATATTACATTTTAGATGGTGAAATATATATTTAATCATTATACTGGTTGTATATAAACTATTCTTTTAAAGGCAAATTTATTTTAATACCGCATCAACGTATCGTGTATAAATGCAGTAATTATGAAAACGCTTCAAGCATGTACATTTAGTTTGTTTATATCCAATTATATTCCCTGTTATTTGACATTTATATTTGATTTTTGCACCTTGTTTATTCATTCGATGATATTGATAACATGGTGAAATTTCTATTTACTACAGATAAACGGTACACTAATCAAACGAATGCAACACTTTATTTGACAATGTTATGATTTTGTGTCTTATCTAATGTTTTTGCCATTTTACTTAGTCGAACTTACGATCAAAAAGCAACATAAAGACTACGAACACGTTATTCATTCTCTTATCTACATTATGCCACAGAACCCTTACACACATATGAGCCGCGCTCTGTTTAAATGGGTCTTAATGTAGTTAGCACAGGCTAATCTGGGACGACACTTTCCGCCTAGTCTGGATTTTCGTTTAGAAGAGACTTCCTTTAAACGAAAAATTCCGAAAAGCGGAAAGTTTCGCCCCTGATTAGCCTTTGAAGACTGCCCAGGCTAATCAGGGACGACACTTTACGCACAAACATCAAGCCCCGTTTTCACAGACAGACAGACAGACAGAATGTTTTATTGACGTAAACTTTACAGTTTTTTGTCATTTACAAAATAGTTATACATAGCATAGTGTCAACGTGAGTACAAATAAGAATATTTAAATATCATATTGACAGAGCGTGGCTCTTGTACGGATGTGTTTGCATACTCAACTAATGCTGGTAAATATCTTTCCGTGTTTGTGTGATCAAAAAACGCAACTGCCATTTACTTTCATAAGACTTCTTTATTAAGAAACAGTTATACCATTCTTGTAATAAAGATATAAAAAAATGCATACCAATACATTTAAGTCACCGGTTTATACAATGAGACGATCAATGTTCTTTTTGAACGGGTTAGAGTTTCTTTACGTATCCATAGATAAAATAAACAGATCGGGTATCGGGTATTTCCTTCACGTTACAAAAGAACCTGGTGAAAAGGAATACCAAGTCAATTATCTTTCCCCCTCTAATTGTACCGATTTTTCAGTTTTCAATGGGTGTCGGCTGTACAGGGTGTAAACGAAGATAATGAAATACATTTAGCGCTTCGTGCATTGATTGTATCTGTAAATTGCCTCCACTTTCTTTGCTTCGATAGTAAATAATGTTATTGTCGCGGATTCACTATATCTACATTATTGCATCATATATATGTGACCAAGAAAATAACCGTGGCCTCACTAGAAAGAACGTTTACTTCACACAAAAAAAACAACAACACGCGGATTATAAAAATTTGGAAACGAGTTGTGGTCTATCTACTATAAAATAAAATTCGCTTTATTATTCATTATACTGCTTGTAAAATAAAGGATAACATTCATTTATCCTTAAATCATCCTTTTTTGTTTAGATATATAGCGTTTCAACTTCTCATGCACGGGTGTTTTAGAGTTCAGAATTACTAGAATTATAAAAAGCTAAGCTAAAGAATGTTCATAACCGTGCTAGTTAAACTAGGGAAGCCTTATCGTTATCTTTCCTGATTCATTTAAGTTTTAGTCACTTTCCGCATTTATGATTTTTTTTTCCCTATAAAGCAGGTCTGAAAAATTTACTGCGCGGAAAGTGTCGTACCTGATTAGCCTGTGCACACTGCACAGGCTAATCTGGGACGACACATAACGCATATGCATTAAGCCCCGTTTTCCCAGAGCGCGGCTCATACGTATTCGTAGAGGAATCAATTGCAATGCATTTGAAACTTTAAAGAACTTGCGTTCTTACCTCGATTAGGTTCAGTATATCCCGCTTAATCGTTTGCTATCCGATTTCAGTCTGTACATCTTGAATTCACTCGATGTATTTAAAGAACTCCTATAGTAGACATAAAGGATTTGCTGTATGGTTAAAGGTGCTTGAGCAGACTTGAAAAACTGCTTTACTCGCTGAATGAAAGAGATCCAATATATATTGTATTTTATGGCATTAGTTTGACGGCATAGATTTTCTGGGAATATTGATTTACTTATAATTTTTAGGTATTGCTTACGTTTATGCATTGAACCATTAAATATTTTATTTTTATACAAAGAAAATTCACAAACTGCATCATGTATGTGTAAGCAGAACCCATGACAGCATTACATAGTTTTTCTTTGTGCTTTAATGGATTTAACTAAAATTAGTGGATAACCTCTGTTTTTGTATAAAAAAAGAAAAAAAAAGTTGATTTACACACGACTAAACATGACATTAATTAATCGCCATATACGAGCTTTTCTTTACGAAGTAAATATTATCATTTGATCGGCGAAACACGTCGACAAAGGAAGGTTTGAGTCTGATTATTCTCAGTGAAAAATGTTTTGAATGGAATAATTGTATAAATAGAAATAAAATACAGATATACTTTTTCATGTACTTTACAGGCGATAAATCTTACTTTTACCGCTCATAAACTACGATATTTAAATGAAATGTTGTGGTATCGCACACTCGGAAGAACTTTTCCATGTTTTATTTATCTAAACACATCTATGTTGTGAATGAACGTTATATACATTTAATGAATAAAGAAATCGTAGATTACGCGAGCGTTTTACGAGGACATTTACGAGGGGTTTATTGAAACGGTTTACGAGAATCGTAAATCCAATCGCAACTACCCGAGTTACGATATCGTACTATTTACGATACGATATCTTATTGTTACGGTCCCTTGCAGTTTAAACAACATTATTCACAGATTTTCCTCATTGAAATTATCCATGGGTTTACAATTTGAAATAAACTAAACATTAGTTAATCATTTCGTTGTATTAATAAAAAAAATACAGCTTATACACGCATGATTTCACATACAATGTAATAGTAATAAATGGCCGTACGAATTCCATTAGGATTCTAAAGGTCATAGAAAGGTTACGCGGCTAAATGCGAAAACGAGCTTTTCGTTTAAAATTTTAAAATCAACAAAACTCGATAAAAAAAAAACGTTAGTTTAAGTCCGGTGTATTATCAGTTTTTTTAAATATAATGAATGCTATTCAAATCGTGGTATGAATTGAACGAAATACTTGGGATTTTCTCTATTCAATGTTCTGTCACTGCTAATCTTTTTCTCCTTTGACCGCTCCTAAACAATAATAATTAAATGCAATATTGTGTTTGGCATAATGTGAAGAACGTTTTTCATTTAATCTATATCTCTGAAAGCACTTGCGTTATGTAAAATGTTTTTGTTACTTATGAAAGCATTTGCCGGCGAGTAAACATCATGTGACTTTTTTATGGAATATACATACATGTTTTGAACTTACATAAACGCTGTATTATTATATCATTTAGGTAAGGTCGTCGTTTGGCTGGTTAAGGTAATTCGTAGCAAATGCTAAAACCCCAAACATTTTTTCCTGTTTTAGTAAAGTAAACTTCAGTTGGTTAAGGTAGTACCATCCATAAATGATACAAAGCATAACAAAAATGAAACGTCGCCTCGCTCTGGGAAAACCGGGCTTAATGCATGTGCGTAGTAAAGTCTTGTCCCAAATTATCCTGTGTAGACTGCACATGCTAATCAATGACCACACTTCCTGCTTTTATTGTATTACTCGTTTAAAGGAAGTCTATTCTTAGCGAAAAATCCAATAAAGGAGGGTATGTCCCTGATAAGCAAGTGCTGACATGCATTAAGCCCAGTTTTCACAGAACGAGGATCATATAAAACAGTGTTGAAAGATAACGTTTGGTAACTGATATTGTTTTCACCTGGCTACATTTTTCCATTGATCAGTCATTTAATGAACATCATTTGCATTTTTATGAGCGTTTATCCAATTATTTCGACATTTAAAAGGTCCGGTCCGGAATGTTACAATAATTATAATGTACCGGGTACGTCCTCTCAATATTCATTAAGGCATTTGGTCTACGTATAATTCAGCTTCACTTTGATGTTGCGTTTATATACGTACTTTATTGCAGTGGGGTATTTTCGAATGAACTTTAAAGTTGAAATTAAAATTGTATGTTTTAATATTTTCTTAGTTAAAACCTATTTTTTTTTTCAGCCCGATTGCATCGAAAGCCTAAGGCTTTTTGGAAACGCTCTCGAGTCCGTTTCCTGGGACTAGATCCAGTACTTGGTGTTTATGGGGCAGATCTAAAGAACGCTCTCACATTGGGGATCGAACCCGTGACCTCCTGGTCGCTAGGCGGACACCATATCCACTATTGATTGATTGATTGATTGATTGATTGATTGATTGATTGATTGATTGATTTTGCCTCGGCGACGCCACGGCGACATGTTTGTAAAAATGTTGAGTTAAAGGGAACGTCTAACAGATAAAGCGTCGTATCGACGCGAAACTATATTTTGGGAAACTACTAGGATTGCTTATATAGCTAAAAAAATACATCTTCTACAAACATGAGCGTGGATGGTCGAGTGGTCTAGGCGGGTAGCTTTTTACTCCAGGAATCCAGGGGTCAGTGGTTCGAGCCCTGTTGAGGGTTGCTTTTTTTAAATTGTATTATTTTTTTTTTACTGGAAATTTTTAGTTCAAATGTTTAAATTTATCAATATAAAGCATTTAAAGCAATGACAAGCTTCAATACATGCCAAAATCTGTTGGACGGCCCCTTTAATAATGAAGTTATCAAATACTCAACTGTGTCTAATATAGTGTGTATTGTTTAAAATATTCAAGCTTACATTTAAATGTCTTGTCCTTATTTGTTACAATGTTTTTATAATTAAATTATCTCTGTTTTTGTTCCAAAGAATAAAAAAACAATTTCTATATAATGCAAATGTTCCACTGTCTATCTGCTAGTTCCCATCATGTTTGCAAACTGGACCGTTTGAAAATTAATGGAATTATTAGAAAGGCACTGGAAGACATTCAAAGCAACTCCTTTAGTTTAAAGATAAAGAAGAGAGAAACATGTCAAAATAAGAATGTTTAAAACAGTTAAGCACTTTAAAGAGAATGATTGTTGCCGAGCAAAAAAATCGAATATTTAGTCGATATAAATATTATCCGTTGTTTTACAGTACTTAAAAGTAAAAAAAAAACTTAAATGCAATCCAGTATTACCTACAATGCGTGTGTCAACAAATAAAACACCTTCTGAGATGATAAAGAGTTTTTAAAGTTCTGCAATCAAATAACGTACTAGTAAGAGCGACGCCAAGAATCTGCTTAGCAGCAAAGGGATCTTAGATTATACAGACATAAAGAAGACAAACTTAATTATGTTTTATACATAATAACCCATGTATTGAATTGATATTATTACACGCCAAATAGACACTGAGGTAGCGGGCGACTGTGGCAGCTAAATTTATATGCGTTGCAGAGAGTAATTTTCAAGTGACATATAATAATAAAAATTGTCACACTCTAAAGTCTAGTTTACGTGAGATATAATAATAATATTGTCCACAGTCTAGTTAAATGTAGAATTAACATGGGCTAGTCACGTTAGGTTTAGTAATATATTTTTTTATGTAAATTGCTTTTTCAGTGGTAAACCAAACTGGATGAATTGAAAAAGTACGACTGAAATATAGATTAAGATATTTTTTGGACTTCTTGTGTTATTACTTATGGTTAGTATTAGAGCATTAACGATAGTCATTGACGAGCTAACCAAAGGGTAAATGGGACTAAATCTAAACATATCTGTATCCTTTTAACTGATTAAATTTTTTATCATTTTGTATTCGAATTCCATTCCAAACTCTGATTTCCAATGATCAAAAACGGTAACAGATTAGTGCAGATGACCTAAGTAATTGTAGATATCAAAACGATTAAGCACAACAAATAAAATGACACAAACTAACATACTGAAACTTGTTTAAAATATAGATAGGCATATAAATCTCCATACTTATCACACATAGCGCAATACGGTGTATTTGTTTAACAGATGTGTTTTGGCTTTAAACAACATTCTGACTAAGTCGACTATTTAAACTCTTTATGAATAGCAGATTATTGCATCAAGTGAACTAGAGTACAACAAAATACTTACGATAACAAACATAATTCATCATTTAAGGTACATTTTGTATTTAAAAACCGGGCTTAATGCATGTGCGTAAAGTGCCTTTCCATATAAGTCCGTGCAGTCCGCACAGGTTAATCAGGGACAGCACTATCCGCTTTCACGGAATTTTTCGTTAAAAGGAAGTCTCTTCGAAACGGAAATCCAGTCTTGGTGGAAAGTATCGTCCCAGTAAGGTATGCACAGGCTAATCTGGGACGACACTTCACGCACATGCACATGTATTAAGCCTGGTTTTCTGAGAACGTGGTTTATTGTTTCAATTTCACGTAATAAACGCGTTTTATTCTTCGACATTTTTCATGTGATAGTTCTAAAATGTCTCGTACATTTGAAAATTAATATCAATTAATCTGTTACGAGTTTTGATTTGTACAATATATATATATATATATATATNTCCATGTACAAAAATGATTCAAATACATATGTACACAAACATTCGTGTGTATTAATATATAATTTAAAAACCATGGTATACATATTTTAAGTCTTACCTTACATATTTGCCTGATCTTTTTAGTATATATACACCTTTTCGCAGGGATATCAATAACAGTGCGTTTGGAACTTTTAAAAACTTGCAAACGTTCGCTTGCGCACTAACCTCGCTAGTTATAACATCCTCGTAAAAATCGTTAACTATCCGATTATAAAGTTTAAACATCTTTACTGAACGCGATGAATTTGAAGAACTTAATACATTATGAATAAAAGATTCCTTTATGATCTAAAGTCCCTTTGCGTCCTGGAAATGCTGAGATGGTCGCGATGTAAAATGGGATGTCAGATATCCAATATATATATATATCAAACATTGGTATTCATTGAAAGAAATACTTGATGTTTTCTCAATTTCCTGTACGGTCACTGGTGATTTAGAATATTTTGACATAAATTATTATATTAAAAATGCGATATTGTAAAATAGCGTTTGTGGAAAAACTTGTTCATTAAGTCTATATTTGTTTGCACACTCGAATTGTGTTTGAATGATATCGAAACCTATACCAGCATTATCCTGTGTTTACAGCATGCGACTACTTTCTGCATAATAATAATAATAATAATAATAATAATAATAATAATAATAATAATAATAATAATAATAATAATAATAATAATAATAATAATAATAATAATAATAATAATAATAATAATAATAAAAGCTTTATTTACAGAAGGTTACACATAAAGACAATGACACATTATACATATTATGCAGATGAATCAATACTTTTTTACAATGTGGCCTTCTTAAAATAACAAACACATATAGGTCTATAACAAGTAAAACATTCAAACAATATTTGCTAACACCCACACATAACACACATTTTGCCTTTTAGACAGACACACATGAAATATCATTGATTAGAAAATAACATGACATATCATTGATTAGAAAATAAATGTGTTTTATATTGCCTTTTAAAAGCAGAGATAGAGCATGCCATTCTTATTTCAATTGGTATACTGTTCCAAATATCCATGCTATGGTATGAAAAAGCTCGTTTCTTATAACCTGTATTCGCTTTGGTATTAACAATATCGTTATGGGTGGCAGACCTTAAGTTATATTTGTGATTTTGAGAAAAAGTTATAATATTATTTAAATATTCTGGAGTCTGATTGTTGACACATTTATATATCAAGATTGCCGTGTGGTACTTACATCTATTATTAAACGAGAGCCATTTAAGCTGTAAAAACAATTCTTTGGATGGTGTTCTATTTGGCTTTTGTAGAATGACTTTCGCTGCGCGTTTTTGTAAAACATTCACTTTTGTTAAATTGGTTTTATTAGCGCTGCCCCAGATCGTACAACAGTAATCGAAAGTGGTAAGAATATATGAGTTATGAAATAATTTCCTCATATCAAAAGTGAGATAATTTGATATCTTCTTAGCAGAGTTATTTCACTGCTTATTTAAGAGCATTTTGCATACATATTTGTTTACATCAACATTTCATCGTCGGTTTTCTTTTGGCAGAAAAAAAATTAGTACTTCAGATCCAAATAAGTAAAATGAAGGTTTACAAATATGATCCTCGGTCTGGGAAACGGGATTTAATGCGTGTGTGAAGAGTGACGTTCAAGATTAGCCTGTCCAGTTCGCACAGGTCAATAAGTTACGACGCTTTTATGGATTTTTTCCTATAAAAGAAGCCTCTTCTAAACGAAAATCCAGTCTAGACGTCAAGTATTGTCCCTGATTAACCTGTGCGGATACTTGACGCACTTGCATTAAGTCTCGTTTTCCCGGCTCATATAACAGAATATTTTTGGTATAAATCAATAACTCCGAAATATATTAAGTAGGTATTGTTACGAAAACTGTTACCACTGAGCTATTATGTTCGAATACTGCATGCACACATAACACATTTGTTGAATTATACAGTTTATTTGCATGTTGTTGAAAGATAACATTCAGTGTTTCTGTTCTTGGTTTATTCTGACTACATTATTTCCATCGATCTGTCGTTCAGTATTAATCGTTTGGATTTTACGTCAATTTATCCATTATTTCGACATTACAAGGCCCCGTTCCGGAATTGAACACTTATTGTAAGATAAACTTCCACTCAATGGCGGATGAGACATTAGATCCAGGTAAAATACTACGTTGATGATGCGTTTATATCATGTTCATGTACCTTATGGCTGGTCGAGTATTTTCATGATGGACATAAACATATATGTTTGAGTTTGAATACGAATGACACATATAAGCCTCGATCTGGCAAAAGGGGCTTAACGTAAATTGTCATCCCAGATGAGCCTGAGCTGCCTGCGAAAATCCAGTTAAGGCGGAAAGTTACGTCCCCGATTTATCTGTGCATACTGCACAGACATACATATCTAGGACGACTCTTTTCGCACACAACTTAAGTCCCGTTTTCCCAGAGCGAGGCTCTTATGTAAATATCTTTGCTGAGCATTGATGTTTTAGTGTCCATAAATGAGTACAATGTTGGTCTGCATTTCCGCACCATACGATTAAAAGATACTTGTTTGTCCATTGCAGCTGAATAACGTGATCAAATAAAGAAAGTCGATTTGAATTAGTTCATTATACTATGAACATAATAAATATGCTGATAAAAAATATTTTTGAATATATATTCACAACGTTTGTGGTGAACCCGCTTTCTGGAATGAAAGAACTTATGTCAAAGTAAGCGTGTACAAATGCTGCTTGAGAAAGCCGTAACATTACGTTACTCTCAGTTACCGAATAGAAATGCAAACAAATCTTGAACGTATTTTCCTGAAGAAGGTATGAACGACAGTTATGTATGAATTTATAAAAAGCAAGCCTGGTGTGGCAAATAAGAACGTTATAACAGCAATTAAATTTATTATTCCATTTTCTTTTACAGGGGTGTTGCGGCAGTTTATTTTACCGAGGGGATATGTATAGCCACACTTTGGATCATCAGACGATTTATTGCATTAATTGCCAATCTTCCGGAGCTATCCGGAGATGGTCGATGTAACACGATTGGTATAGCAACACTGATTATCGCTATTATCACAACCCAATATTTTGTTATCAGTACCATCACAGATGACCGAGTGGGTTCAAAATACAAAGGTCAGTGGTTCGATCCCAGGCGCGGTTCACTTTTGTTCACGCTTTTTTTTCTTTAATTAATTATTGATTTATACTGGAGCTCTTTAGTTCTGTTGTTTACATCAATTTAAAGCTTTTAAGGGGTGTTGCGGCAGTTTATTTAACCGAGAATATATTTATGGCAACACCGATGCTATTATCACAACCCAATAGTTTTGTTATCAGAATCATCACACATTTATGACCGAGTAGGTTCATAATAGGTACTCAGTGGTTCGATCCCAGGTGCGGTAAACTTTTTTTTATTCTTT
>VMBQ01002605.1:72025-132928 GCA_007657795.1 Dreissena rostriformis
GAGAAATAGCCCGAACAAGAATTGCACTATATGTACAGTTTATAGAAAACTTCAAAGGGCCATAACTCTGTGAAAAATCATCCGACCACAACCGGCTGATAATATACACATCTCCTGTTGGTAGTGAAGCTTCCCATAAAGTTTCATTGAATTCCCGTAATAAGTTGCTGAGAAATAGCTCGGACAAGAATTGCACTATATGTACAATGGAAAATTTCAAAGGGCCATAACTCTGTGGAAAGTCATCCGACCACAACCGGCTGATAATATGCACATCTCCTCTTGGTAGTGAAGCTTCCCATAAAGTTTCATTGAATTCCAGTCATTAGTTGCTGAGAAATAGCCCGGACAAGAATTGCACTATATGTACAGTTAATGGAAAATTGCAAAGGGCCATAACTCTGTGAAAAATCATCCGACCAGAACCGGCTGATAATATACACATCTCCTCTTGGTAGTGAAGCTTCCCATAAAGTTTAATTGAATTCCGGTCATTAATTGCTGAGAAATAGCCCGGACAAAAATTGTGCACGGACGGACGCACGCACGGACGGACGGACGGACAGACGAAGCGGCGACTATATGCTCCCCCAAAAAAATTTGGGGGAGCATAAAAACATATGACCGCAACACATTATGAGTGGAAATAAAGCCACACAAGATAAATAATCTTGAAAATTTAAATGTTATTATCAGAAATAACTTATTTCAAACAATATAATAGTGTTCGCTGCTTGAATTACCTTTAGAGCAAATCTTTACACGATTAATGGGCATTTTAGATGCATTGCTCTATTCAATTAACTTATTAGGGAGGATACTATTGCGTATTAAATAAATACACCTCAACATATATCAAAACACACCAATGTGTTGTTTTAGTTAAGTTTCATGTTTCTTTGTGTTTGAAAACGACTGTCTTGTTGATGGCAAACCAGTACATTTACCTTTAAAGTAAAGTACCTTTTAAATTAAGATTAAATCACTGATACAAAGTTTTGATTTTGAAACTGTCTACCCCGAAGTATTATGACTATGAATGATAAATACTTGATGTTAAGCATGATAAGTCAAACTCAAACATAACATGATCGACATAACAATACAAAATTAAACTATCTTTGCAGACAAAACTTTATGGTACGACATACATTTGATAAAAATCGTAAGAGTAAATAACATTCTATCTTTAAATGTGGTTGTTTTTTGTTTATTGTTGGCTTTAGTTAATAGCAGCTTGTTCACATTCGGGTGCTAAAAGAAAGGGGATAATTAAAGCTTGAAATATGTATATTGTTTTGAATTTTGTTAGGCAAAACAACGAAATTCAAACAACGAAACAAACTATGAAAATATCTTCAGAAAAATAGCCAAATTATATAAACGGTTTTGAGTCTAAATGGAGATTTTAAGCGGCGTTCATAATGGAAAAATCAAACCTTTGGTAAATACAATAACCATGGTTCAAAAACGTATATTTGCATTGCACCACAAATATCTCATGACGTTAACAGTATTATTTTGTTCATACAATGTATATTTAAAAATATTCGGACTCTGTCAATGATCATGCTCCGATTTCTAACAAATAACTAAGCCTTGTTTAAGACTTACTGGCTTATAAGTCACTTATTAAATTGATTGATATAACTATTTTGTTTAAACATATTTATTATAGAATGTGTTTACAAGATATGTTACAAACATCTTAAGTTTATAGGATTGGAACGGTAGCAAAGCTAGTAGGGTTCCTTTCCCCAGTAATATATTAACAAACATAGTGACGGTAATTTGCATTTTGAACACAAAACAATAATGATTCGAGGTAAAACAAGTATGTGAGTATCATTGAAATCAAAATTGTTTTAAAAATATTGAAAAAGTGTATTTGAGAAAACAAAGTAGAATTAAAGAAAAAAAAAGAATAGAAAATGTTAAAAAATAGAGAACCGATAGTTATGCCATTCTGAACCTTCCTGAGCATTGGATGAAACTATGGACTGCATCAAACACAGCAAAATTATCTATAAGGGAAAGATTATCATCGCCATACATTAATGTGCGCAATGATATATCCGTGTATTGCTCTATAGTTCTCATTTAAATTAATCTTAAACTTGCATGTAAAGGACAGATCAGAAAAAAATGAGAAGTGTCTTCTATTTTTCCGCATAGACAAAGCGGCGATGGAACTAGATTTCTATCATACAAGTGTATATTAAGAGAACTACAGTAAGTTAGTTCTTAGACGTGTGTGCAACACTTGTTGTCTTCGCTTACCATAATGAAACAATTGATTACTACGAGGTTTATTAATATCAAGGGCCATTTTAAAATCAGATATGTTATCAACAAGCTTTGCTTCGTATGGAAGTGAATTCCAAGCAGAAATTGTAGAGGGCAAGAAGGAATTTTGGTACAAAGAAGTCCAAGACCGAGCACCATCTAAGTGGGATGATTTACGTAATGATCGTGTAGATCGCTCACCAACTGATTGTGGGGACAGTGAGGACAAATATTCTTGACTAAGACCTTTTACCATTTTACAGAAAAGAATGTGTTTGTGTTTTGACCTTCTTGTGCCACGAGTTTCCCAGCAAACGTCGTTATAAAGTAACCTTGGGGACACAAGTCTAGTACAGCCGGAAACAATGCTGGCAGCTTCAGTTTGAATTTTGTCTAACTCATTTTTTTTTCATACAACGTACAATTATCCCATACAACATCGGCATATTCTAGAATTGGTCGAATAAACGTGAAGTTACTTATTTCAGGAGATTTTCGATCAAGGCGGAAGCGGAGCTTTTTTTAAATATGGACACGTGACCAGGCTTTTAATTTAATATACTCAATTTGTTGATGCCAGCTTCACTCGTTTGACAGAATAACGCCTAAATGTGTGTGACTATTTAAAAGTGATGGCATAGAACAAAATAGTATATATGGTGTTAAGTTAACATATAATTTTCAATTAAAGCTTTTACTATTTTTAAAAATATTTTTTACGCACGTTATTGAAATATGAAAGCATTGATGTTAAGCTAATCCAACTTAAACAGTCTTTAGACTTTTATAATAGATAACGGGGCCTGAAACGGTAACAGAGTTGTGCAGATAATATCTGATTTTGTATGAATCCATAGCGAACAATTGGAGGCCAAGACATATGACGTTAAACTTTACCGAGACTGTCGAAAAAAAATCACAAAAACCTTCTTTATGATGCCCGTGTTTTTTTTATAAATGTCACTTGACTTGGCAATCGAAAGTACTCCAACTTGCCAAATATAAGCTTCCACAATTCGAGTGATATGCAAACATCTGTCTGATCTTACGAACAAATTATAGATAATATGATTTTTATTGCACCAAACTGCAAACTAAAACCCGTTGATAAATATTGTAATTCAGTCTATAGATTTACCAGTTCTCACTTAATTTGTAACGTACACTTGTTGTCGTTTCCACAAGTTCATTTGCTTTCAAAATGCCTTGCGGCATAAAACATTACATTCTGACATGCATGTTCGTAAAGAGTTGTCCCATATTAGAATGTGCGGTCCGCCAATTTCCGCCTACACTGGATTGTCGCTAAAAAGAAGCTTTCTTTACACAAAAAATTCCATAAAAGCCGAAAGTGTCACCCCAAATAAACCTTTGCGGACTGCACATGCTTATCTGGGATGACACTTTACACACATGTATAAAGTCCAGTTCTCCAATAACGAGGCTAATGTGATAGAGCTCTGAACGTGTATGTTGTTATTGTCCAAAAAGGAAAAGAGAACAATTCACTACACCTGTAGCACAATAACCCGGATCTTTGACATTAGCAAACAAATAAAATGAAATTGAGTGTAGCCCATCAAACATATCTGAGTCTCTATGATATACACATAATTAAGTCAATATGCATATCATCAAGAGTTTGACAACAGGTGTATGAACTTCAAAATACAAAACGTTAAAGGAATCTAGGACTTAAACTCCATACGTCAACAAATAACACACAGGATTTTAGCTGATACATAGTTACAGATATACATGTACATACCATAAATCGTAATTATCGGCGTCTTGATTCTTTTGATCAACATAGTTTGTAAGATAATAAAAAAGACATAACTGAGACCAACTTTGTTATTTATGTATTTATGCACTGTACATGGATTTTTAGTCTTATCACGAGATAAACCTTTACGTATACATTGAACAGCATGTATGTACGTCTCTTAGGTCAAAGATATCATCTCTCGAAACAAAATACTTAATGATCAATATCCGTTACATAAAGGGTTAAATACGGTAATAGTTGCGGTGTGAGATCAATGAAGTTAATGTATTAGCTCTTTACAGGTTCGTACAAAAAAGTGAAAGTCAAATAGCAGTAGAGAAATTCATGTATTTGTATCACTACTAGGTCCTTTATTTCTAGAAAGCGAAAGGTTACCATTCGACACACACAAACACTAATGAATGAAATGGGATCTTCTCATTGGAATGGTCGATGTATCGCACTGTGTGATTAAACCGGTTTTCAGCGGCAAAACCTCGGACAAAGCAAGCACGTATTCACACAGATTTCATATGCACATAACTGACAACATTGCAAACAAAAAATTCAAATCCCGAAGAACGAATAATTATGTGGTCGACACCTTGGAACGGCCAAATCAAAAACACAATGGGGTTTAAACCGGTGTGATGGGGGAGGGGCTTACACTTGTCCAGATTGTTTTACAATACATAAATTGCTAATAAAAAAACTCATAAAATCAAATTCAAACCAAAAGCAATATAAAAAATACATTTTTTATGAACAAAATACTTAAAGGTTTGATGCAAATCAAAGCTACTTAACCCCAACTTTATAAAGCACGGTGAAATAACGTTAAATCTTCAACATCTTCAAAAGAACCTTATTAATTAAAAGTTCATGTTTTACAACGCTGGAAAAGAGTATTAATTGGCGGTGTTTCTTAGTTGCAATACAGTACTCGTATGGACGTCATATTTTTAAACATATGACATTTAACGAAACCGTAATGAGACCGTAAGATGTTTCTGGTATTTTGAATTTGACATATTTATTGTAGTTGTAAAGAATACTTTTTTTACCTAGACCACATGATACATCATTTAATTTCTTTAAACATAATTGACACAGAAATCTAAATTTTTGAATTAATTAAATACACAGCACTTTTAGGTTATTAAGTTATTCAGCCATCAGTTGTTTCTAAGTCAGCTTTCCACTGAGCCTCGTTCTCCGCAGAGGCTTATCAGGGACGACACTTTCGGCTTTAATGGAATTGTTAGTTTAAAAGAAATCTCTTCTACACAAAAATCGACTTTAGGCGTTAATTGTCGTCCCTAATAAGCCTGTGCGGGCTGCAAAGGATAATCTGCGACAACACTCTACGCACATGCACCATTTTCCCACTGCGACAACACTCTACGCACATGCACCATTTTCCCAGAGCGGGGCTCAATTGCATGTACAACCAATTTCTAAAGAACAAACAACAGATGAACATAGCATACACATCCGAAATGTTCGGATTTTCGTTTAATTACTTAGTAATCTTTTATCACAACATATATATTTATGCAAAACTTATACTATGACTTAATAATAAAGATTGACACAGTATATTATAAACTGAATTTTAACAACGTGAAATACCGTATGTATTTGCGCTTTCATTAAACTTGTAAGTCGTGTCATCATTTCTATTCGTGCAGTGCAGTCAGCAAGGTCTAGGTTTTCATGTGTTTATGTGACCTTGAAGTCATTCCAAAACCCAATTAATGAAAACATATAATCAACACGTGGATTGCCCACTTTGTATAGAAATGCTTTTCAATTTTAATCATCCCTTACATGTCAATAAGTGCAGTCACCACAAACGTGATCAATGACCGTGCAATCAGACCCGCCTTCCTTTCATTCCTACCGATTAAATGGTAAAACGCCTGTAGCGCCTACAAATGTCGCATCGCCGTTAAATGTCGCAGGCTACGAGNGTTCCAAATATCCATGCTATGGTAGGAAAAAGCTCGTTTCTTATAACCTGTATTCGCTTTGGTATTAACAATATCGTTATAGGTGGCGGATCTTAAGTTATATTTGTGATTTCGAGAAAAAGTTATAATATCATTTAAATATTCTGGAGTCTGATTAATGACACATTTATATATCAAGATTGCCGTGTGGTATTAACATCTATTATTAAAAGAGAGCCAAAGCTGTAAAAGCAATTCTTTGGATGGTGTTCTATTTGGCTTTTGTAGAATGACTTTCGCTGCGCGTTTTTGTAAAACATTCACTTTTGTTAAATTGGTTTTTATTAGCGTTGCCCCAGATCGTACAACAGTAATCGAAAGTGGTTAGAATATATGAATTATAAAATAATTTCTTCATATCAAAAGTGAGATAATTTGATATCTTTTTTATCAGAGTTATTTTACTGCTTATTTTAGGGCATGTTTTATCAATGTGTACTTTCCATTGCAGATGTTTGTCGATAAAAAGTCCTAAAATCTTACATTTTAAACATTATATATTCTCACAATGAAAAATGCTGTAGTAATATTTACTGTATATTACTATCAATAAACAGGAACTATTTATGAGTATAGAACTTATCAGTTCGATCATGTGCTCACAATGAGTTGTATTTACATACTTAAATAATAATAATAATCATATAACTTCTTACATGAAACACAATAAAGATAAACTTGAACATAAATATTGCCTTCCGCGGGATAAGAACCCAGGACCATTGGAAGCAGTATCTAACGCACCATTTGGACTTCAGCAACAAGTGGTGTATTTAAAACGCTAGAACACGTGTTTTCCACATTGCCAATGAAAAGCGTTACGAACGCTTAATTATTGTATGGTTTTCAATTAATAACTATATAGAAATATGATTTATGACAATTTCTTGGAGTTGCAACATAAGAAATCCATATTTAAATTTGTCTGCTGTTGACCTAGATTTCTTGCGATAATATATGCTGCGGCAACATGGAACGCAAATCGAATTGGGCACATTGTCTCAATTCAGAGAATGCAATCGTTCTGCAATTATTAAATGTATACCAATTATTGTAGCATTCTGTCTTAGTAACAGTTTACACAATAAAAGGAAGCTGTTAAAATACACGTATATTAGTTTCTAAAACATATTTCATACACTAGAACGGGTCACGGTTTGCACAATTTTTTCATATAATGATATATTTGGAAAGTTATTGCGTTAATAAAATGAAAACCATGTGAACAATAATATGTGGCCTTTGTAACCGCGGTACGAATAACATTGACGATGCTAACAAGAGCGGCTCATTTCGTAAATAACTGTCACTTTCAACGTTTTTTTTTTTTTTGTTATCATAAGTATTTAAGACTATTCCAAATAGAACAGTGTTCTAAATAAGTATATGAAATGACATTTTAAGAAACGAAAAGCGTGAAAAGGTTCCTTTATTTCGCTTGTCAAATTGCCCGTGTCTTTTATATAATGGAAGCATATTCGGAAATCCAAAGTTTAGATGATTTAGATTGTTTCTTTCCTGATCTGTGTCGGTAGATATGGTTTGGTACACTATGAGTTTAAATGATGTTCTTAAGTGTCCATTCTTTTAACATTTGTAAACAAATGTTTGCACAATTTAACTATTCTACGTGAAAACTATGTAACTGAACAAAATGGCGTCCGCACTACAACTTATCATGTTTTTAAATTATGTTGTAAACACATTCTGGAATTAATATGTTTTAACCAGTAGTGATATATAAAATGTGTCCACAAATCAAAATTGATTATTAATGAAACGTAGCACACAATTTGAACAATGAAAATATTGATTGCAATTGAATCTGTCACTATTAGAGTTTAAAAGGAGTCATCAAACTAAATTAAATAAACGACACGCTTACCTCGAAGACGACCCAATCATTATAACAACAAAAATACAACAATATGCACTTCCATTGTCTGTTCTGCTATCCATTATTTTTAACTTAATTTAATTCACACGAGTTTTTGAAAAAGTTTGTAACGAATGCTCACAATTCAGACCAAAAAAAAACACGATTTGCAAAATCAAACGACTGGTCGAAGCGAATAATTTAAATCCTATCGAAGTTTCCTATTACGCTTGACAAACACACGCTCCGAAATATGTTTTTGATTATTTATTTTTTAATTGTTGTTGTATTGTATTTAGAAAAAGGTATAATTGCACATTTCTTTCATATTCTGAAGTAGATGTACTCATGTTCAAAATGTGATGTTTAACATCTTTCTGCAAGTAAAACATGGAGTAAAAGAAGTGTTATAAAACGTGGAAATTTTAGTCATGTTACATTTGCGAAACTTAAAAACATTATTTTCGAAATCAATTACAAGTATTTCTTATAATACCCTGCTACGAAATAAATGGTGTGTTGTCCATAGACACAAAGTTTAAGTTGTCCAAGAGCGTTCTTCTGCACTTTTCAACTTACAACATTAAACTTGCAGGCAGTGTACCGTATGATATAAAATTGAGCACGTGATTGCTTATCACCCTACGTGTTAATGTCATAATTGTTGTAATCAACAAAACTGTAATAGTTGTGATCGTTTTAAATACTTATAATAGCAAGAAACAAGTTGGATACATGTTTGCATTAATCGGAATTCGAGTACGGGAAGTCTCGGAGAAAAAACACGCTTAAATAACGTCGCTGATTTTGATTGACGATTATCGATAGACAAGGTAACGCGATTCATATCGATTTTGTATATCAAATACTGTTTAATTTATCAAATAACTTGAAAAGATATTTTTCTCTGAAACAGCAACATTTGACATAAACACTGTAAAGTGGTCGTCTTCAGGTGTCAAACATGTCTAAGCCAAGTTTATGTGTTAACAGAAAACAAATAGAGGCACTAAACGGGTCAAAACAATGTGATAACGAATATTAAATGTGCGTTTTGTTTATAAAATTGTGTATTCCGACATTGTTTTAGCAAGGTAAACTGTTCGAATAATTAACATTTGCGTTGTATCTTTTGTATGATTTCATTATTTGCCTTAAGGGCCAGTCCTCGTCGTCCAGCAGGGCAGGGCAGAGTGGAACAGGCAGTGGAAAGGGTCGAGTGCATCTGACGGCCACGCCCCAAAGTCAGTCACATAGGACCACTGCGTCCAAGGGACAATGGCAAACGGTTAAAGAGGAAGATCTTGAAACTGTTTTGGATTTCACAGGTATTTCATACTTTTACCTTCATATAACTCTTTAATTACCAACAACGAAGAACTAGTGTATCTCAAGTATTTTTTTCCGCCAAACGATGCAACGCCATCCCTGAGATCGCCGTCACACCCCAGGGCTAAAACGAGTCGACACTTTTCTTCGGGTCAGGTAATTTTGAGTAGTAGTAGCAGTAGCAGTGGCAGTAGCACTAGCAGTAGCAGTTGTAGTAGCAGTAGCAACAGCAGTAGCAGTAGCAGAAACAGAAGCAGTAGCAGTTACAGTAGTAGTAGTAGGCTCAGCGATACTTGTCAAAGTAGACCAAACATCTGTATTTACATCAGAAAGTAGTTCGACTATTTGTATGATATGAACACGCTTATAGCGAATACATTTTTGTTTTTTGGTATTTGAGTGTTGAATACATTATGTGTCGGTTGAAAAGAAATATCGGTATATTGTTTCGATGTTCTTGCATTATAGCTTTTTTGCAGAGGATGAGCAGCCTTTGGATGATACTGGAAAGCGATGCTACACGCGTGCATGTCGGAAACTGGATGTCGTTCCGTCCTCATATATCGTATCAAAGCTTACAAACTCAAAAACAATAGACTGCAAACATTATGGTCTCGGACCAAAGGGAACCATGGCTTTAGCAATAGCCTTGGTGGTAAGATTTGCTCATGTCGCAAACTTGAAAGGCTAAAGCCTAATGTTTTCCATCTCAAAATTATTCCCACTGACTCCAGCCGTTAATTCTCGCCCATTTTTCGAAAATGCCGTTTTGAAACACACGAATCTGTTATAAAAAACCTTTAGTTTAAACCTATTTATTTTAGCTCGATTGCATCGAAAGCCGTAGGCTTATATAAACGCTCTCGAGTCCGTTTCCTGGGACTATAACCAGTACTTGGTGTTTTTGGGGGTGATCAAAGGAACGCTCCCAGTGGGGTTCGAACCCATGACCTCCCGATCGCTAGGCGGACACCATATCCACTACGCCACGGCGATAAAAAACCATTGCTTCCATTACGGGATTAAGATGAACAACGGCATAACACACATAGTGGTGGGGCATTAAATCAAGTGCTCGAAAACCGAATATCATGGGATCGAGGATGGCTTTTTAAAATTATTTATTGACTCAATAAACGTTCATAACCTTTGCTGACTTTTATATTAAGTAATTCACCAATGATTTGAATATTGTTAAGCAGCCGTTTTTTAAGTGGGTCTTCAACTGTCGGGTCCAAGGGCCCGATAATCGACTTTGGACCCGACAATCGACTAAAGACCCAACAATACGGCGGTAGAATTGACGTTTGACCCACCATTTTACCCAATTTGAAACTATATATATATATAATATATGTTATTTATATATTTATATGTTTATATATATCATATAAATCATACAAGAAATGTATTATCTTTAATTCCACTCGGCTATGATTAAATGATGTTAACGTAATATTCATGAGGGCATAGCTAAAACTACCATTAAACGATATATTACTTTACCATTACATGATTTATATTTTTTTAAGGTAAACAACCGAGTAACGAGTATCAATTTACAAGGGAATGACATCGGCGAGAAAGGAGTGTGCTACTTACAGAAAATGATAAGCGAGAGTCACACAATCACAGAATTGGTCAGTACATGTGCAAAACCCTCCCCCTCCTCAATTGCGAATAGAGCTTTTGTAACAGTAATTGTTAAAATGTTATTTCACTATATTATTTTCGGAATATGTATTCATCCAACTTTTTACCTTTCGAATTATCCCATCCAATCGAAAGAAAATTCTCATTCGGAAATAAAACTGCATCGCGTAATTTGTACATGATAACACGATTTAACAATTACAGGTACCACGATTGAACACGGTCTAATCACAAGTTAATGTACGATAACATACGGTCCGATAGGAATTGTTCAACCCATTCCACGATTGGGTATTGATTGTTTAACGATCACCATTATCGGATTACCCGAATTAGCACGTTCTTGTGTAGCGCCGTTAAATGTCGCATGGCTGTTATATGTCGCAGGCTACGAGATTAGTCGCAACGTTGACGATAAATTACCCGACGAGGTTCTTTGGGCCGACTTCCACCAGAATGGTCAGTTTTTAGTAAGAATTGTCCGAAATGGTCAGTTGTGGTCAGTAGTGTCCATAATTGTCAGCTGCGGTGTTTCTGGAGTTTCATTGTTCGCTGTTTGGAGATTTACAAGCGGCAAGGCTGTGACCTACTTATATGATCCTTCTTTTGTCATTAGTATACCGTGTAAATACGTGAGTTTAGAAACAGTATTAATTATTGCTAATTTCGCTATTTAACTGAATACTGGCACTTACCAAACAATACATGTTGTGTGTTCTTTGAAAAAAATGTAAGAAACGATGATAATTATTTATTACTTCAATCATATTCAAATATTTAATTTCTTATTCGTGATAAAATCACACTGAAATTTGATAATATAAGGATGTTATTTTTTACATATAAGTAAACCTGGTAATATGAAATGTAAAATTAATGGTTTATATACTTAATTTTTTTTACATCGTACCAAAAATTGAAACGCACCAAAATAGCACGAGAATATTATATCATAATTAAATAGGCTATAACTACGTAGAAAACCTAAAAATAAAAATAAATAATTGTGAACTGTAAGAACAAGTTAACATACACAATGACGACGTCATCAAAAGTCCTTGACTGATAAGACAGGCGGGGGACGTTCGTATATAATTATATTCACGTTGGATTCAATACAATCATTGTTTATAGGTCCTGTTCACGTTTCGATAAATTGACAAAATTGAAAAAAATTGTTTCAAATTTTCAAATTTCCGTTTTAGTTATGATATTTGCGAGGAAACAGTAATACTGAACATTTACCATGCTCTTAAATATGCATCTTTTGACGATTTAAAACCCTGAAAATTATCAAGCGTTGCAACGCGAAACGATTGAATAATTTGGAAAGTTCTGTTGTTATCGTTATATTTTGTGCCACTACGAGGATTGCTTATATACAGTATAAAATACACCCTTAAATGTATGAGTTAGGATGGTCGAGTGGTCTAAGCGTTAGACTTTAACTCAAGGGGCCAGTGGTTCGAGCCCAATTATGGATTACTTTTTTTCTTTAATTGTATTCTTGTTGCTTAACAAGAGCTATTTAGTTCCGATGTTTACATTCTTCAATTTAGAGCATTAAATGACAAACTTCAAAACATGCCAAAATCTGTGAACAATTCCCTTTAAGATCGGGATAAGATTGGCTTATCAGGTCGAGTCCATCAACTCGGTCAACAAGTATCTGTGTTTATCGTGTATAAACATGTAAGCGCATAAAATTAGCTACATATGACTGTTAAGACATACACGTTCGTATAATCGAATTTCTATATCGTACGAAGTAAAAGGTCCTAATTTTTTATATGATGAAGATTGCCATTTAAATACTTAACTTGACAGATTAAAGCATTTGAAATAAAATGTTTACGTATTATACAGATAACGTATCGTAATAAAAAAAAACGACAAAACTTGTCTCCATCCGGATTCAAACCCTGAGTCTCAGGATCGAGCGGCTTTCGCCTAAACACTCGAACATTCCTGATTGTGCTTGCATGGGTCCTGAATTTACTTCATGAAATAGGTCTTCGTGAAATGTTATCGAAAACAACAGACACATTCCAAATTATGGAATCGTTTCGCCTTAAGCCGAAAAAACATTCCCTTTGTATCCACTTACGTCGCAAAAAAATAGGACAGGTAGGTAGGCCAAACTTATTTGTTTACACTTTTTTACCATACACGAGTATTTCAAGGGCAATGTTTGAGGGCAGAAATCGTGCACATATCTTGCGAATATTGCAATAAAAAAAAAAAAAAAACTTACCGTAAGTTGATTGAAAATTGCTAAAACGAACAAGACAGAATGTCACCAAAAAAAAACTGAAAACACAATCTTGAATACCAAACAAATAGGGTTGCCTCAAATGAAATGGGGTCGTTACGTTAGTGGAGAGACTAGCTTTTTTAAGCCTTAAGAACGTTTTATAATTTTATGAATTTCATCTGAATTACTCACTTTCAAAACAGTATTAAATAACGTTTATGTGTTTGTATGGTTCGTCGTTATTGAATATACAATAATGTGGAATATGTGGCGAACTTTCAAAGCAAAACTGTGAACAAATCCATTAAAATGTTTAACGTACTTCTTAATTTGCCGTGTTACAATGTGCTTATTTTCATTTGGAACCACTATCCAGCCAAATTTCCATGGTATTTTAAATCGAGTCGATTTTTCAAAATTATGATAATGCTAATAATTGTGTGCGAGTTAAGTATCAGCAATAATACTAATGATAATAAAAAGCACATTTCCCAATCAAATTTGAAGAACAACAACACAAAACTGAACTACTTCGATCGCGGTGAACTAGTTTCTACCCGTTACCAAGTAGCCTCCAGTATTGATCACTATTACCTGTTACCTGTTAATATTACCTGTTATATGCTTACTCATTCTGTTTTCCGTTACTGTTTACCGTTACTATTTACCGTTACTATTTACCGTTACTGTTTACCGTTACTATTTACAATTACTGTTTACCGTTACTATTAACCGTTACTGTGTACCGTTACTGTTTACCGTTACTATTTACCGTTACTGTTTACCGTTACTATTTACCGTTACTTTTTACCGTTACTGTTTACCGTTACTATTTAGCGTTACTATTTACCGTTACTATTTACCGTTATTGTTTACCGTTACTATTTACCGGTACTTTTTACCGTTACTGCTAAGTGTTTACCGTTACTGTTTGCCGTTACTTTTTACCGTTACTGTTTACCGCTACTGTTTACCGTTAATGTTTACCGTTACGGTTTACCTCTACTGTATACGCTTCGATTCGCTGGTGTTCTTTCCCGTGTTATAATGTGGACAATAAAATAGCGTCAACATGAATAACCACTCCGCACCTGCACTGGGTAAAAGACCTAATATGTGTGACCTATCAACTTCAAGTATTGAGGTCGAAGTTGGGAACAAGAAGAATAAATTAGCTGACTCTGATATCATGCAGAACAGTGCAGTCATAACCCAGGTCCAGCTGAGTGAGTCGGATTTAGAAACCATAATGAACCGGATGCAAGATTTGTTCAAGGTTTACCTTGAAGCCATGGTCAGTTTAACTGTGCAGGCTTTCGTCCCACAGGTAATCACAGTAATAAACGCATCACTTAATGAAACAATTGAGTCCTTGGTACAGGAAAATAAACGTCTTAAAGATCGGGTAGCCGAGCTAACGTTACAAGCAGATTGATCGGATCAATACAGCCGCCGCTATAGCATACGTGTCACTGGGTCCCCGGTCGATTTCAAATCCTAAGGACATCATTATCAAGTTTGTGTCATACAGAGCACGGCAAAAACTGCATAATGTGAGATCTCGGGCTAAAACACATAGAAATTCCAAAAGAATTTCATTAACAAGGCCCTAAGCAAACACCGCAGTGATATGCTTTTGACGCGCGCAAACTCATTATGGATAACCCACGACGGAACTATGTTGGTGCGGGACCTTAAACGCGCGAGCCGTTTAGTTTAAACACCGGAACAGTTAATCGAGCTCCGCTCAAAATCCAAAAGATCGTGACTAGTAGCAAGAAAGCATGAACGAACATGTCCACGCTTTCTTTACTGAACAATATGTGTGTCATTTTTTATATTTGACAAAAAAAAACGTTTAACGTGGTACACTTGTTTTATATTGTATCCAGTTTATACAATACATACCGTAGCATAAATTAAATGTCACTCAGGATGTTCAAACGTTATGATGATTAAACATATATTCATCGAGTTGATTGTGACTTTGAATGGACTATATAGGATTTGTTATGCCTCGCTTACTATGTAAACATACATATCATTTTATTTTCATACTTTTTCCAAACGCTTACAAAACATCAACCGTTATATACATTTGTCCGTCGAACTTAAATTCATTAACTCTGATTCAATTTGTATTAATATGTTAACTTAAATTCATAAGAGCATTGAATGTACACATTGTAGCGCCGTTAAATGTCGCATCGCCGTTATATGTCGCAGGCTACGAAATTTGTCGCAACGTTGACGATAAATGTCGCAAGGAACGATAAATGTCGCAAATCCTACTGACGATATTTGTAGCAACTTTAACGATAAATGACGCAAAAATGTCAACTGCCAATATATGTCGCAACATTAACGATAAATGTCGCACACCTTTGTAAGTCATGTTAAAAATGAAAAGTTGAAATAAAAATTGACTAAAACTTAAGGTTAGATCTAGATTACAGCTTTATCACATCTTACAACCTTTGGCCAATCTTGATAACAACAGTCCATTTAGCACAGGGAAATCAACAACTGGCTATACCAGCCAAGAATTATAAGAATTGATTGGGTCAATATTTACCACAACTGACCATTTCGGACAAAACTGACCGCAACTGACAATTATGGAAAATACTGACCACAACTGACCATTTCGGACAATACTTACTAAAAACTGACCATTCTGGTGGAAGTCGGCACAAAGAACCTCGTCGGGTAATCTAGATCTAACCCTTAAGTTTAGTCATTTTACTTAAACTTTTCATTTTAACATGCCTTACAAAGTTGTGCAACATTTTTGGTTAATGTTGCGACATATATCGGCAGTTGAATTTTTTTCGACATTTATCGTTAAAGTTGCGACATATATCTTCAGTTGGATTTGCGGCATTTATCGTTCCTTGCGACTTTAGTCGTCAACGTTGCGACAAATCTCGTAGCCTGCGACATATAACGGCGATGCGACATATATATATAACGGCGCTACATTCTTGTAAGAAGTGATACTTTACCATACGTTTATAAAGATCAGAGATTGTGGTTGCGATATTTTTCCCAATTTGAACGACGGAATTCAAAATGAGAGCCACGACTTATATAAAAACAGTCCGATTAACTATCTACTAAATTTATCTTACGATCGCAACATATCATATTAGATCGTGACTATTTTTACTTACATAAGTTCGACTGCGATGTGTGAATATATTTGATTTGTCGCGCTGTGTTACTATATAATACGACTTGATACGATAACCCTATTAACAATATACCGCAGTTGACAATGTCAATCGTAGACATTGTTTGAATCGTTTACACGTTTCCGCGATTAACACCACTGACACAATTGACTTCCGCATCTGACAATACCTGATAATATCTGATAGGATACTCACTTTTAGTTAAACGATTAAGACTACGATTACATTCTTGGTGTCAATTGTAATAGTGGGAACCAAGCATAAGGTCGGCTGCAATAACTTCGTTGTAGATGTACGATAAGATACGATTTTTTAACGCTCTGGTCTTATACGAGTTCTCCGACATTTTTTCGCAGTTCATCGGATTTATAGGTGAAATCATTGAAACATTAAAAAAATGTGTCCAATATTATTTTTTTAATCGGATAATAACTGACAAGATCTGGAGTATTTTCAGACAGGAGCATTAGGAATTTAGTTATAAGATAATGATTTCAATCATTGAGACGATCGTTTTATCGGGAATCTACTTTTTGACATAAAGACACGATTTTCAAGGTGTTTTTTACGATATGACATGTGACAAAACATTTTGGACACATATAAATATGGTCTATGATACACGCGGTTGCCACTGATCCGAAGGTCAGATCGGATTGGATCAGTATTCAATTCTATTTAACACATTCAGTCGTGACGTAAAATATCGTTAAATATGTTACTTAGTAGTATATATAAAGTCCGTGAATGTTTCGAGGATAACGAACGTCTTTATAAATATACTGCTAAATACAATTACAGGTTTGCACCATTTTCTATGATCACACAGTGGTTAAATAAAACGCTACGTGTTTACATATTTTTATAGATGTANAAAAAAAAAAAAATTATGACATTTATACATTCTGTACTTTTTGTAATGTGGACATCGAAAGCATTTTAAGCAAAACTATATTAAAAACCTTTCTGCATGTTCATCTCACGGCTCGAAAAAAAAAGAAACAAACTCCACTTAATTGTTACACAAGCTCTGAACGCATTCATTATTCGTTTGATACACACGAGACCCTGTTTATATAAATGTAAATATTTATCTCAATCACGTCTCTCTATGTTTTAAAATCGGTACGTTACATTAAATAAATATGTATAACACACATCACATATATGAACATATATATTAAATTGTGTTGGCAGAATATATCAGACAACAAACTCGGTACATACGGAGCACATGCGGTCTGTAAGATGCTTCAAGACAACAGAAGTTTGGCAAAACTGTACATTTCCGGTAAGTGAACATTCCCTAATACCATGTATGCAAATCATCTTTGAAATTTATAGTCCGGCAGTTGGTCATACATCGATTTCATTGGTTAAACTGAAGCGACAGCTGGTGTGATTATTGCCGAAAATCGAAAACAAATATCGCTTTTGAGATTGCTATTGCTCAATTACCTCTACAATATCATTTACAATGTGAGATAAAAAGAAAATTGGACTTGCGAAACAAGTTGATTATCGGTGGACTGGTCTTCTTTGATTAATTTTATTCAAATTAACCCTATGATTTTTGTTTCATTCTTTCAACTATTGTCGAATTATGTATATTGTGGAACTGTTAACAAGGACAAACAATGTGACCAACTTGTAACTAATATATTACCTGAAATTAAAACATTCAGTCTTCAAACCTTCAAAAACAGTACAAGTCGGGAGGGGGGGCTTATCAAGTCTATATGCACTTAGTGACCCCTCTATATATTCTACACAGTTACGCCAGCTGGGACGTATGTTTGATGGCGCTCGGGCGTGACGAATGGGCAAAAAGCATGCATATTGAACGTCCATAGCAGACGAAAATGTAAAATATGTCCTTTTTGTCCTGTAGAAAAGGACGCAGCCAACTTTGTAAATCGATAAGAAGACACGTTTAGGCATGTGCATGTTATGCGTTGCATCCCCTTGCCCAATGATTGCGTTTTCCTGTTCGATACGATTAATTTGAAATCGGCTCCTTAAATAGACTTATTTTGGGTTGCGCTAGACTTTGGAAAACAAATAATCACTCGGTTCAAACAATGGTGGCCCATTTCATCATCGAATGGTAGTTTCATTCTTGTACCAGCAGAATAGTGGGTTCTTCAAGCTCATTCCGGGACACGTCTTTTGTACAGGACGATCGGCGATTAAGTTATTTGCACATCGTCATTGACCGATACATACACGTTTTTACATGTCTGTTGTCCTCTTTATACAACAATCTTTCCCGATACTGATTAACACGGCTGTCCGGTTATACACGTAATTCTCAACTAGGTTCAATCTTCGCTCCCTGCGTATGTGAGCTATGCTTGTGGTCACTATAGCGGAGAGGTGTGGTTTCCTCCGTGCATTTACGGCTTACCCCCACAGCTTAAAAAGATCCCATAATACATATTAAATAAATATTTCAGTACAACAAATGTTTGAAAATTGCAGCTTTAATTGAAAATCCGTCCCAATTTTCGTCAGCTGAGTTACTTAATTAGTTAGAAGTGCTAGGACGCCGTCTCCTTACATAATGCAGCTTAAAGGGACTGTAAACCACGAATGACGAAAAAAAAGTTCTAAAATACCGTATTTTTTACAATTATTAGTTTATATTGATTAAAATATCACGACTGATATATTACATTACTTGAAAAAAGTTCATATTTTCAGTATATTCGGTAATAAAATTTCGCGGTGTGAAATCGAAAGTACATCGCGAAAATAGGTGACATAACGATATACACACTATAAATAACGCAAGTAGATTGATCCTTTTATATATAAAATATATACAATTCACTACGCATGCACAATTTGCATTCCTGTGTTNAATATAACACGCGGTTTATTTTGATACTACTGACTGCGTTGACAAATAACTTTCTTCTTTCGCTTGTCAGTGTTATTCATTTAACCTTTTGCCGACGGAGAGTGAGCGTCGATAGCTTTAGTCCATTCTTCTCAACTGTCAAAGTATAAATACATTTACGCTGGTTGAATGTGTTATTTTTATAATTTCAAATGTTAAAGTATTCCCCGTGGTCACCGTGATTGATTAGCATTTTATGAAATGTGAATTACCTGTTACACAAAACTTGCAATGCAGTGGCCGAGTTTGCCGAGTTGTTTAAGTACGCTTTATAACGGACGGTTTTGGTTCGAATATTAAAAACAGGATCCTGTTGTAATGTTTTTTTTTTAGTAATTTCAATTTATTTAGTATTATACACGAATGTCTATTCAACATCATGTTTAAAGTATATGAAAAGTAGGTATACAGCAACGTTTACGACATAAGTAAATTACAATAACATATGTATTTGTAGAGATCATGTTTTTGTATTTCTCAAAATGGTTACAAATAAACTTAGAGAAAAGCAAAAAAGGCCATGTCATATATATGCAGATACACAATAAAATGTTCACGAAATCTTTATTATTTGTATTATGTCTTAAGCAGCACCTGATGATTTTTCATTTCGAGAGATTTACCTTAAGCCATTTGATTCTACTTATATCCTTATTTTGTTAGAGTATTAAACGTTTCTACGTGTTTATTTATAATAACCTTTTCAACAGGTGAGAACTTTTCGGATTCCGATGCCGTTATTCTGGCGAAAGCAATTCAGGTATTTGATTAGTGCAGAATATTATTTCTAAGATACTGTGTATCACATGTTGTTCTCATGTCTGTTATCTTGGTTTGTTGCATGAAATACTAATCGAAGATTATTTATCGAATGAAATTTAGAATGAAACATTAACTTTTCATTCTAAACTAATCAACTAAAGTTAAAATACGATAGTAAGGTGATTATGTTTTGCATAATTTGTACTCCTTTCTATTTACAAATAACGTGCACGGTGCTAGCATATCAACCTTCCAAAGGGAATCTACGAGTGTGTGTTCTCATATGTTTAGGAGCATCCTGATCTGGAGGAGGTGGACCTTAGCCACAACATGTTCAGTGACCTGGCCTCTACCGCATTCAGTGACATGCTCGGTAAGCGTTTTTAAACATACGTACACGATAACATTCGGGTAAACTGTACGCCACTACTGCAACATTTTGCCATTTTAATACGAGTGTAAAACGTAAACGGCCACCTTTTTATGTCCCCCAGTCTATACTGTTTTTGCCCTGTCTGTTTGTTTGTTGATTTGTTGGTTTGTTTGCACAAACTTTAACATTGGCCATAACTTTTGAAATATTGAAGATAGCAACTTGATATTTGGCATGCATGTATCTCATGGAGCTGCACATTTTGAGTGGTGAATGGTCAAGGTCATCCTTCAAGGTCAAAGGTCAAATATATGGGTCAAAATCGCTCAAAAGGGGACATAGTGTTACACAAACACATCACTTGTTTATAATATTGGTTTAGTTAAAATTCAATTGTATCTTGATAACAATTATGCATTTTGTAAGAATTTTTAGGATATTTTAGGCATTTTGAGTAGTTGACACCAATATTTTACACATCAATCTCAGTACAACACATCAATCTCATTACTACACAGCCATCTCAGTACTACACAAATTTCTCAGTACTACACAATCATCTCTGTACTTCACAACCATCTCCGTACTACACATCAATCTCAATACTACACAACCATCTCCGTACTACACATCCATCTCAGTATTACACAGCCATCTCAGTACTACACATCCGTCTCCGTACGACACATCCATCTCAGTACTCTACATCCACCTTTGTACTACACAACCATCTCCGTACTACACATCAATCTCTGTACTACGCATCCATCTCAGTAAAACACATCCATCTCAGTACTACACATCCATCTCATACTACACATCCATCTCATACTACACAGCCATATTATACTACACATCCATCTCAGTACTACACATCCTTCTCTGTACTACACAACCACCTCCGTACTACACAATCATCTCTGTACTACACAGCCATCTCAGTACTACACAGCCATCTCAGTACTACACAACCATCTCAGTACTATACATCCATCTCATACTACACATCCTTCTCTGTACTACACAACCACCTCCGTACTACACAATCATATCTGTACTACACAGCCATCTCAGTACTACACATCCATCTCAGTACTACACGTCCATCTCATACTACACATCCATCTCATACTACACAGCCATATTATACTACACATCCATCTCAGTACTACACATCTATCTCTTACTACACATCCTTCTCTGTACTACACAACCACCTCCGTACTACACAATCATCTCTGTACTACACAGCCATCTCAGTACTACACAGCCATCTCAGTACTACACAGCCATCTCAGTACTACACATCCATCTCAGTGCTACACATTCATCTCAGTACTACACATCCATCTCAGTACTACACAACCATCTCAGTACTTCACAACCATCTCAGTACTACACATCCATCTCAGTACTAAATAGCAATCTCCGTACTACACACTCATCTCAGTACTACACAGCCATCTCAGTACTACTCATCAATCGCAGTGCTTCACTTCCATCTTATACTACACATCCATCTCTGTACTACACAGCCATCTCAGTATTACACATCCATCTCAGTACTACACATCCATCTCATACTACACATCCATCTCTGTGCTACACAACCATCTCAGTGCTACACAAGCATCTCAATACTACACATCCATCTCTGTATTTCACAGCCATCTCTGAACTACCAGTAATCTTCTTTACAATTCCACTGCCATCTCAGCACTACCAGTCAATTCATTACTACAAGTGATCTATGGATAATTTTATTATTAATTTAGTATCATCCATTTCAGTTGTGCAATTAGTCTTAGTATTGTCCAGTCATCTCAGTATTAGAAGTCGTCCCGTTTCTTTTAGTCATGGCATTTCTATTTCCCATTCTACATATTATTATATAGCTGAGAATGGAGGCGTTCACACGTTAGACCTCAGTTGGAACCAGTTCAGAAATGTCGGAGCGCAAAATATTGCCAAAGGATTAAAGGTATAATACTTTATGTGCTGTATGAGTTACTGACAATTCTACCTGTTATCTATTTTTTAGACCTTTACCATTTCAAACGATATTGTCGACCTGAACTACCTTTTTTATTAGGTACCTTTTGTACAAATTCTGTTTCTGGATGTATAATAGGAGAACCCACTGATACGAAAGTTCAACTTCTCGTGGAACGGTATAGGGGATGACGGTGCCACTGATTTTGCTAAGGCCCTTAAAGTTAACCAAAGCCTCACAACTCTAGACCTTACGTGCTGCAGGATCACAGGAACCGGTTTCATCAAGATAATCACAGCTCTCAACCTAAATGAATCTTTGCAACATTTAAAGGTACAATCCGTTTATTTAATTGTTAACTATTTGGTTCCTTGTGGTTGTGTTAGATTTTAAGTAGTAATTAGAACAGGCCTTCCACAATCACAAGCTGTACTTATTACTACTTAACCAAGAGTTTTCCTTAATTAAATATGATACGGTAGAGGAACACATTCCAATTGCCAAATACAGCATATGTTTCCAATGCTGGAATGATGGTTACAATAACAACATCGTCGTACTATCGAGTGTCCCTTATAAAATCTACCCATTCATAGGGGATGGCACTAACAGGATTCCCTACAAATGTCGGTTTCCTGTTCCGGCATTTAGGGACAGATTCCAGAAAAACTGAAATTGTCTTTACAAATCCAATAAACTCAATAGTACAAAAGGCGTTATTACGACTTTTTTAGCGTTTTTACGCCTTTTAGTTTGACGTTATTACGCCTTTTTTAGCGTTATTACGACTTTTTTTAGCGTTATGATGCCTTTTTTAGCATTCGTACGCCTGTAAGTTTGGCGTGTGTACGCCTTTTAGTTTGTTTTATATATATTATATATATATAATTATTGTCGAAACTGTTCAATTAATCATCTTAAAATCGCTTCTTTGGTTTCAGAATGAGATTTTTCCCCGCAACAATTACCTGATCTTATAACCCTTTTTTCTTACATTAACTGCATGTAAACAATAACTTTAGGAAGTTGTATATGTTTACTTACATAAGGAATCAATTATTACTTTAATTAATATATTTTTCATAAATATCAGTTAATAACTGATTTTGGCGTTATGGCTAGTTTTCGTTGCTTACCGTACATTTTCGGCATCGTATTGTACTGCCGATAAGCGGTGAGATTACACGGAAATAGACGATTTATGATGCATAGATTATCTGAATTTATATTCGCAATGTGAATTTTCCAAATTTGTGGGTACAGTGCTATGTTTACTTGCTGTGCAAATCCCAAAGTAGTGCAAAATATGGAAAAGGTGCCGGTTATTATGTCAACTATGTCTACTGTAATATGCAACATGGACAACCCAGATGTGTTAAGGTTCCATCTCACAATTACTTTGCTGTAGGTCGGTAACTTCGCATACTTTTTAACAGTGCTTTTCCATATGATTATTTTCAAAACTTTGAATTGATTTCAAAATGTATGCTATAATGTTCATGGTCTGAATACAAAGTTACCAATATGTTTAGTCGTTTGTTCGATCAAAGACGTTCGTACAACTTATCGGTTTAGATATACTCGTACATATAAGAAGGACTGAATATAATCTATTCATAATCGTTGATTTCATCAATAACTAATGGTCTAATGGTATGCGGGATTGGCGCACTGGTTGGTACACGCGCATCTCAGTTCCTTCTCCTCTCCCGGCGCATGTAAAATTGGTTGATCACCACATTGGACATGTCGGGTATCTTCCTGGTATTCCGGTTTCTCACAATAGCAAAAGACCAAACCGATATATTTCAGATACAAACTGAATAGCTGGAAAATGCAGTTATAATTTAAAATTCGTTTCATGTTTCGTGAGTCTAGTAAGTAAATATGGTAGGAGTGGTGGGGTACACTCCGGTTTCTCACATAAGTGTCACACACATGTAGTGGTATAAGTGTCGACAAACCTTTCTACCAATTATAGACCAGATTTGAAACCTCGTGGCCAGTGTTTAAATGAACATACTTACATTACAAAGAAAGGTACCGGACGGTACACAAGGATATCATGATAGTGGTATGTATGTTTGAATTTAATTGATTAATGGCAAAAATACCGTTGCATTATTGATTAATTTATAATTATGCTTATGCAAAATAAAACAATAATCTATTCAGTGTTCTATTGTTATGTTCAATTAAGTTTATTTTATTAAATGATTTGATTTTATATTCTATATTATATACAAATTATTTGCAGCATGCGTAAACTTTTGTTCAGTGGATATTATTTTGCATTCGCATGTTCATGCCGGTCATGCGGATACTTTCATAACGGATGACACTTCGATAACAGATAGCAACAAAAGCCACAAGAGAAAGGTGAGTTCCTCAGTTGTTTTTCATTTATGTTCTGCTCATTGAGTTTTCAGACACGGAACATTGTTTGGCCGATTAATGATATAGCACTTCGTATTGCGAAGAACGAAATTCGCGGAAGAACGTTGGATTATATGTAAAAAAAAACGATAAAATTCCATTGAAAATCAGAATGAACTGGATTACAAGTACATATTTCAACAAAATTAAAATACTTGGAAATAAATCAAGAACGTGTTTACTATTTGAATTAAAAGATCAATATGTCTATTAATGTTACAACATGTTACATTTGTAGTTTACTGACGTATTGGCGAAATTCAAATGTTTAAAGAGTCGGATACCACATTTTCATCGACACTTCTTTCACCGATCAACTCAATGACAATGACACTTCTGTTCCCGATTACCCGACACGTTTTACCAGATATAACACACTATTTTTAGTGAAGCAGAAACGCAAAATTTCCTGTTGAATACTGTTATAATAGGCAGTAAAAAAAATCGGTACTTACGTAAATTAAAATCGAATCACCGAAAAATTCCTTCATTTACTTATCTCTCTGGAATATGATCATGTTTTTTTTTTTTTGTATTCAATTAAGACACGACATATTGGGGATTAAAATCTGACAATTTTAGCGTGAAGTTTCAATTTGTGTTTCTTATATCGATTGTAACATTGATTCCTCTCGATGCCTGCGTCCTTAGTACTACACCGGTACTCTCGCCGGTCTTCAACATATCAGCGTGCCAAATTTGATAAAAGTCTTCTTTATCCGACGTGTCCGTTATCGGGAATCTAAGCGTCTATAACATCATGATGCATGCCACCTATTAAACATGCTACTAGTATATCTTCGTTCATATTTCATTGAATACTAGCAAAATTTCATTTTTTAAGCACATTGATTACTTGACATGCTGGAATAGCAAACGCTTTGGGAAGAATAGTAGCAATATAAATAAACGCATTTCAAGTAGAAGACAAAACTCGGATATCAGAGTGCCCAATGTGTTGACAGTGTCTCCGTTATCCGACGTGCCCTTTATCGGGAATCCAAGTTTCTACAAAAGCATGCATACCCCATATTAAAACATGCTCTATCTTCGTGTATATGTCATTGAGTACTATCAAAATGTCAGTATTTGAAACACAGTAATTTCGCTACATGCTGGAATAGCAAACACTTTATTGCAATATTTCTAAGTATTTTTATTTTGTTGAAATGTGTACAGTTTATGCTGTTTATCGATGGATTTTTATATTTTATTTTGGCAAATATCTACCATGCTTCATTTCTTCGGAATACAAACGGATATACCATTTATCAACTCCACCATGTACCGTGTCTCAAAAATTAATATTAAGGATATAAGTTTTAAAAAAAAGAGGAACTTACCTCTCGCGCGTGGCTTTTGTTGTTCTCTGTTGTCGAAGTGCCATCCGTTATCGAAGTATCGCCATGACTAGCGTGATTTTCTAGTTCAACAAATGATGCGAACATGTTTGTTTGATGAATTGAGTGCTGTGATACATCGCGTTTACATGGCGATGTTACGCCGTTTTCCACTTGTCAATACTTTTTTACATACTTCATTTGAGAAACTCTGCCTTTTTCGATCTAATGTTCATAAACAAGGAGAAATTTCGCTTTAATTCAAAATAAACTTCACGGCAAATCGAATTCTGGAACGATTAATAATAATTGAAGAACATGGACAGGAGACTTCAATTCGAGTTCTGGTATATGAAATATAAGTCTTGGCTATAAGTCTTTAGCTGTTCACCATAACGAGATCTTTATTTGAAATACCAACGAACAGAGTGGGTAAAGACAGACAAGAAAGACATCCGCATTGTCCAAGATGACTGGAACACCAAGGTTTAACCAGACGCATACCAAGACTGGCCAGGGACAGTAGGTAGATTTAGCTTAGAAGAGACCAACGACAACGGGTTGAGTTCGCCAGAAGCCACCAACTCACCCTGGCCAACACGCTGCACCCAATTACGAAATAGCGAAAATAAACGCTTATAACTTTGTTACTGATATGGCTGGAAAGTGAGCGTCATTTAAATATTAAATAAAAGTAATAAAGGGTTTGAAGTGGCGAAAAATACCTGTCTCAGCATGGACGTCGCTCTTGACTATCACGTGATTACCCCCTCTGATAAAAGCGTTACAAAATGTATCCGTAATATTGAACGAAAACAATTTAGCGAATTGAATGAACATGTCTGTACAATTAAATGAAAAAAAAAGAGAACATTGTTTATATATCACACATTTAAACAAAATATTAAATGAAAAATATAAATATCAGCATAACAAACATTATTATGCAATGTTTTGCTTGCCATATTAATCATGAATAACGATTCGCAAGTCATTTTGGCTTTAACTTTAATGTAAATAATGACATGCATAAGAAAATACATGAGCATGGCTCAAAATAGAACAGAAATTATCAATTAGAATGAAGATGTTTTTTTCCTTCCTGAAAAATGTCCTTGCGTGATCTTGTTATACAGATGAGTAGCATTTTCAATTATAATATTGTGTTTGCTTTTTTGTTCACAAAAAGTTTTTCTTTATTTTGTCTGTTTTGTTTGCTTGGTAAAAAGTGATCTTTATAAGAACATGAACAAACGAAAAAGACATAGAACACTCACAAAGACATAGAACACTCACAAAGACATAGAACACTCACAAAGACATAGAACACTCACAAAATGTTTTTTTTTAACTAACTTTCTGCGTCTGTAAAACATTTAATCTCGTTTAACTAGCATCTTCCATGAATTGTTACATGACCGGGTCGATAGAAGGAGACAGTGTAAACATTTGTGGCTTCGCTCTATTACCAATTATTTATTACCCGGTCAATTTATTTAAAAAGATACCAACTCACGCATGTACTCGTGTTCGCACTATGCATACGGTGATGTTTATGAGCAAGTGAAAAGTGGTCAGATTAATTTATGGAAGTCAGACCAAAAAAGTATAAATAGTTTAAAGATGCCCAGTTGCGACTGGCATCATGAGGTCTTGTGGTTTGGAGACACATCGGGTCCACACAATTTGAGGTGCTCAAAATGCTTCCGGTGGGGACACATCGGGTCCACACAATTTGAGGTGCTCAAAATACTTCCGGGGGGACGCTGATGTTGCGATACAGTAGAATTTGCTTTATAAAAAATCCCAATAATTGGTTTACGGAACAATTAAAAGGATTGCTTATTGAACCCACCCCCATGTCATATGAAAACAAACTACGCAACACCATATCACCGATAGCATTTTGTAACATGAAGATGTTTTAGACATAATAATATTGTGTAGATTATACAGTTGACAAAGTTCTCTTCATCAGATTGGCAAGAACAACATACCAGAGGCGATAGCAGAGGCCGGCCTTTCTATGCTCAGGTCATACCCGATTCTGAAACTCGAAACACTGGACCTCTCGGTACGTGGAAAATTACAAACCATGAACTCGAAACACTTGACATCTCGGTACACAGAAGTTATTAACCATGAATTCTAAACGTTTTACCTCTTAACGTGTGAGTTACAAACCAAGAACTCGCATCATTTGACCTCTGGGTACGTAGAAGCTATAAACCATAAGCCCGAAACTCTAAACCTATTGGTACGTAGAAGTTATCATCCTTGAACTCCATTAACTGGATAGTACGGTTCGTAAATGTTATAAACCATGGACTCGAAATACTAGGTTAGTATAAGTTATAAACCATTAAACTAAACCACTGGACCTCTCTGTACGGAGTTGTTATATCCCATAAACTTCTCGTGACATAAACATTGTTAAATATGTACTTGAAAGACTGGAATAAGCCAATAAACCATGAACTCGAGACACTGGATCTCTCGGTACGTAGAAGTTATACACCATGAACTAGAGACACTGGATCTCTCGGTACGTAGAAGTTATACACCATGAACTCGAGACACTGGATCTCTCGGTACGTAGAAGTTATACACCATGAACTCAAGACACTGGATCTCTCGGAAGGTAGAAGTTATACAACATGAACTCGAGACACTGGATCTCTCGGTACGTAGAAGTTATACACCATGATCGAGACACTGGATCTCTCGGTACGTAGAAGTTATACACCATGAACTCGAGACACTGATTTATCGGTACGAATAAGTTATATACCATGAATTCGAGACACTGGATCTCTCGGTACGTAGAAGTTATAATCTTTGAACTCGAAACCTTGGACTTATTGGTGCGTAGAATTACTTATTTATGAACCAGGAACACTTTTATCAAATTAAAATGAACAAATGATAAAACAAATTCCTCCGTCTATTTTGCAAGCATTTATAACACGAAACTGTATTTTTAAACTTTGACTTTTTCTCGCAGTTGGCTTAAATTATTGTCAAATTGTCAATAATGTCACATTGTTTGTCTTGTATGATTCTCAATGTACACATATAAAATATCTTCACTACCTGTACATGAGTTTCAACATTTTTTAATCAGGAGTATTTTCTTTCTTGTTTAAACACAATGCATACAATCATTTTTTAATCTATTACATGTTTAGCTCACCTGATTGCTCAGGTGAGCTTTTGGGATCTGTCTTTGTCCGTCGTCCGTCTGTCCGTCCGTCGTCCGTCCGTCCGTCCACATTTGGTTTGTAAACACTCACGAGACCACATGTCTTGTCCGATCATCATGAAACTTGGTCAGAAGATTTATCCCAATGATACCTCGATCGAGTTTGAAACTGGGTCATGCTGGGTCAAAAACTAGGTCACTAGGTAAAAAAAAAGAAAAACCTTGTAAACACTGTAGAAGTCACATTTCATGCCCAATCTTCATGTACGTTTGTAAAAAAAAATGTCTTAATGATATGTTGGTTGAGTCGAAAAAATCGCATAATAAATGCCAGAATTATTGGCCTTAGATTGTCAAAATTTTCATTATATTATACAAAATCCTTGTTAACACTCTAGAGGTCACAATTTTGTTCAGATTTTATGAATCTTTGTCATAATATTTATTTTTGTATGCAAAGTTTGATGTTTGGTCATGAGGGGTCAAAATATAGGTCATCAGGTCAAGTCTTACAAAAACCTCGTAAACACTCCATACGCCAGAGTTTTGTTTCAATAATGATGAAACATGACAAGAATGTTTGTCTGGAAAATATCTAGTCCAAGTTTGACGTTTGGTAATGTGGGGACAAAATCTATGTCATGGGGTCAAAAACCTTGTAAACACACTAGAGGCCATAGTTTTGGTCCAATAATGATGATACTTGACCAGGATGCTTTTCTCGATGATATCTAAGCAAAGTTTGACATTGGGTCATGTGGGGTCAAAATCTTGGTCACGAGGTACAAATCTTACAACAACCTTGTAAACACTCAAGTGTCCATAATGTTTGATTCAATAATGATGATACTTTAGGAGGAAGTTTGTTAGGGCAATATTTGGGTAAAGTTTAACATTTGGGTTATGTGGGGTCAAAATCTAGGTCACCAGGTCAAAGCTCGAAAAACCTTGTTCTTATACGTTCCAAGTCAGGTTCAGGTTAGCAATCGAGGGCTATCATGGCCCTCTTGTTTAAAATTGTATTTTGTGAACAATTCTCTTAAAGAATGGCTTGCAGTGTTGCTTTTTAAATCGAGTTTTTGCACCTACGTGTATGATGAATTCCTGAATTAAACGAGACAAGCGTGAATGATGAACGACGATATACCCTTTAAATTATCGTCATGGCGGTAAGATTTTATAAGGCTAGATGCATAACTAACTATATACGGCGTGTTCTTAACATAAATATGACGTGTTATATTTTGTTGAGTACGTGAGATAAAAATAGCCTGTTGTAAATACATGAGTAGCAATACTGTGCATTCAACCAGATTTTATGTTACAAAGCTTTCCTACTTCCCTTGTTATAATACCATATTAGGTCAAAAAGAAAATCCATAGACTTACACAACATTTACTTCGGTTATCGTAAACGATGAAATTCTTGCAATACGAAATGAAACTGTATTTGCTTCATTGAATCAAACCATATATATACAATGGTCAATGCGTCAGACAGGGTTGTAATCAGTATATTTTCGTATAAAACAGTTCAATATGCAATGCAGTTATCGATATTGTGTAGGACAAGTATCCATAATTATTGATATGTATTTGTCAAAACAAAAGACAGCACGGTAGATATCAAATATTGTTTACACTTTTCAGGATTGTACATTTAGTCCAAAGTTCAGTTGCCATATACAAAACCTGACGGACATGCATCGCCATGTAACGGTAAACTATGGGTACTCGTCGTCGTACGGCAAGAACAAGGTGTTCTCCACCGGAGATATTCTCAGGGAAGGTCTGGAGTGTCTCAGAGATTTCTGCAAAGAAAACAATGTGGCTCTCGTGCAACTCTTCGAGCGGTTTGATTTGGACAACTCAATGAGCGTATCAATACAGGAGTTTCAAGAAGGACTTAAGGTATTTTAATTTTTTGTTCGATGCATCAGTAAATGTCCTAAGCTATTTTTTTCGCGGAAAAGATTGCGACTATACCTTTACATAAAACACATCCCTTTGGGTCTCAAGAAAGAGTAGGCGTGTTTAGAATGATGCATCAGTAAATGTCCTGAGCTTTTTTTTCGCGGATAAGATTGCGACTATACCTTTACATAAAACACATCCCTTTGGGTCTCAAGAAAAAGTAGGCGTGTTTAGAATCGATGTTTGGTGTTGTCAAAATAATACCAGCTCTGTTTGCGTCGGTATGTGAGACCGCTAGCTGTGAGTGTTTATGTTCAGTATTAATACGTGCTGTGTACATAGAGCAACCGCTGGCTGTGTGTGTTTATGTTCAGTATTAATAGGTGCTGTGTACATAGAGCAGACCGCTGGCTGTGTGTGTTTATGTTCAGTATTAATACGTGCTGTGTACAAAGAGCAGACCGCTGGCTGTCTGTGTTTATGTTCAGTAACAAAACGTGCTGTGTACATAGAGCAGACCGTTAACTGTGTGTGTCTATGTTCAGTATCAAAACGTGCTGTGTACATAGAGCAGACCGTAAGCTGTGTGTGGTTATGTTCAGTATTAATACGTGCTGTGTTCATAGAGCAGACCGCTGGCTGTGTGTGTTTATGTTCAGTATCAATACGTGCTGTGTACATAGAGCAGACCGCTTGCTGTGTGTGTTTATGTTCAGTATTATCACGTGCTGTGTACATAGAGCAGACCGCTTGCTGTGTGTGTATCTGTTCAGTATTGATACGTGCTGTGTGCATAGAATAGACCGCTTGCTGTGTGTGTTTATGTTCAGTATTAATACATGCTGTGTACATAGAGCAGACCGCTAGCTGTGTGTGTATATGTTTAGAATTAATACGTGCTGTGTACATAGAGCAGACCGCTTGCTGTGTGTGTTTATGTTCAGTATTAATACGTGCTGTGTACATAGAGCAGACCGCTTGCTGTTTGCGTTTATGTTCAGTATTAAAACGTGATGTGTACATAGAGCAGACCGTTAGCTGTGTGTGTTTATGTTCAGTATTAATACGTGCTTTGTACATAGAGCAGACCGCTTGCTGTGTGTGTTTATGTTCAGATCGATACGTGCTGTGTACATAGAGCAGACCGCTGGCTGTGTGTGGTTATGTTTAGTTATAATCCGTGCTGTGTACATAGAGCAGACCGCTTGCTGTGTAAGTTTATGTTCAGTATCAAAACGTGCTGTGTACATAGAGCAGTCCGCTTCCTATGTGTGTTTATGTTCAGTATTAATACGTGCTATGTACATAGACCAGACCGCTAGCTGTGTGTGTTTATGTTCAGTATTAATCCGTGCTGTGTACATAGACCAGACCGCTAGCTGTGTGTGTTTATGTTCAGTATTTATCCGTGTTGTGAACATAGAGCAGACCGCTAGCTGGGTGTGTATATGTTCAGTATCAAAACGTGCTGTGTACATAGAGCAGACCGCTAGCTGTGTGTGTTTATGTTCAGTATTAATCCGTGCTGTGTACATAGAGCAGACCGTTAGCTGTGTGTGTTTATGTTCAGTATCAAAACGTGTTGTGTACATAGAGCAGACCGCTAGCTGTGTGTATTTATGTTCAGTATTAAGCCATGCAGTGTACATAGAGCAGACCGCTTGCTGTGTGTGTGTGTTTATGTTCAGTATCAATACGTGCTGTGTACATAGAGCAGACCGCTGGCTGTGTGTGTTTATGTTCAGTATTAATACGTGCTGTGTACATAGAGCAGACCGCTAGCTGTGTGTGTTTATGTTCAGTATTAATACGTGCTGTGTACATAGAGCAGTCCGCTGGCTGTGTGTGTTTATGTTCCGTATTTATACGTGCTGTGCACATAGAGCAGACCGCTGGCTGTGTGTGTTTATGTTCAGTTTTATTACGTGATGTGCAAAAAAAGAGCAGACCGCTAGCTCTGTGTGTGTTTATGTTCAGTATTTATCCGTGCTGTGCACATAGAGCATACCGCTAGCTGTGTGTGTTTATGTTCAGTATTAATCCGTTCTGTGCACAAAGAGCAGACTGGTTAAGTGTTCAATTCAGATCAGTTTTTTTAGCGGGGCTCAGTGATTGCTTGATGACGTTCTTCGTGTATCTGGTAGAAAATACAATCGCTAGTTAATTATAAGTAAGCAGGTTTTGTATACAGAATTATTTCTACCTGTAAGTATTGGCGAGTAGCCTGCTGGTATAATGCTCGTTTCCCTTACCTAGACATCGCAGGGATTGTTTTAACGAGCAATCGAAATTGTTGTTTTTCGTGTACATTGTATTGTCTATCTGTCAAATTGTGAAGTATGATTGGCTTTTTTCTATTCGTTAACCGTTGTCAAAGGTTTTACGCCTGTCGTAGCGATTTTTGTTCACGTATAGCTGTTGAGTTACCATTCGTGTATAATATTGTTCAATAATGTGTTATTTCAACGTGTAGATTACTTGTCAATTTGTTACTGTGGCCAGTCTATTTATTGATTAATGGTGATTGCTCATGAATGACAAACTTACCGGTAGTTGTATGAGTTTACGTCATTAGCGTTTTTTTTTTCTTTGCTGTATAATGGCCTTTTATTTTTTATCTGAGACAAATCGTTTAAAAAATTTAATTCTGAAAATCTTGGAACAAGTTCTTTTATAATACGCAGCTAACTTCAAAAAGTTTTATTGGTCCAGTGGTAGCGAGTTGGTTTTGCTTCCGAAGGAACCGGGTACGAATCTTGTTAAGAAAAATTTGTCATCAATCTTTTTTTCTTGTGTTTATATTTATTTGAGTCTTTTCCAAGTATAAGTTTTGTAAGTAAAAATATTTGATGTTTTTTTTTCAAAAAATGCGAAAATCTGGTCAGAAGTGTCTTGAATGTAACGTCATTACTAGAATCAATTGTTATGCGCCCAAGGGGCGATGTGTACTTGTATTTTCTATCATTTCATCAAGGACAAGTGTCCGCTTTGGCATTCAATTTTTAAAAAGTACATCGTAAACAATAAAAGTATAACTATTTTATAACACAAGGTTTATGAATTTGATAGCTGATGATTACCAGCCCGTGATTGAAACTGTTCAACTCAACTCACACGTTGATAAAGTATTATATACAATAACATGTACACTTCAAACAAAATCAGTCCTCCTTTCGAACTCACTACAAACCCAACTAATTGTAAAAAAGATGTTTTTTTACTATAACAATTTTTTTTCCCCTTTAGATTAAATATTTTCAACTGTAAGTCCATATTTGCACAGTATACCAGTATATGTGCTACGTATTAAAATGCCTATAGTCTATACTTTATCCAATATTTCCTACTTCTACTACGATTAAATTATTTTTGATATACCGGTTTGTGTATTTTAAAAGTGGACATTAGGCCTTTAATGTAATATTAAGTCGCAACTGTACCTTTAATATATTATAAAAATATTCCCACTTTCTGATTGTGTAATCTGATGTATCCATTATGATTATTCAACTATTCGATGCGTCATGAAACTATATATGTTATGTATGTTAAAAACAGCACGGTGTTTCGTTAGAGCCACTCGTTGTTTCGCACTGATTACCTTTGGATTGCAAGGGCGAGAACATGAGAACACGATATGAATGAGCGAAATCGCGTTGCGCGAACACGACATCATAATGCGAGAACGCGATATCGTGATGCGAAATAGTGATGGTAGTATCGCAATCTCACGTCTTCACATCGTGTTCTCGCCTTCTCGCGCTTGATCCAAAGATTGAACATGCGATAACACGATATAAATATCGCGATCTCGTCATACATTGAATCGTGATCTCTCAACCTCGCTTCTTGATTTCGCTTTATCGACGTTTGAATTACAAGTGCGAGAACGTGAACATACTTTGCGAAGGCACGACATCACGCTACGACGCCGCCAAACCACAAGATTACGATTATAATAATGATTCCAGATGTTAATATCAACAAACCGTTCAATCGACTCACGCAACGGCTGAGCTGCTAGATACATGTCGGTAAAAAGCGGAGTGTAAGTATTTAGGATAAGAAATTTAGAATATTTTACTCTAATTACACAGGATTTAGACAAAAGATGAATATGAGCACAATTTTAGTGAAATCTTTAATCATTTTCCATTGCCTCAGCCGATGGCATGAGCATAATTTTATTTTCGTAGCCGTTGGCATGACCGTCTAATAAGTAGCCACGGCCGTTGTCGTGAGCCGTTTTTCAAACCCCACTCGAATTAATCGTTGATAAAAATGTTGTGTGTTTCATGTGGGATGCTGTAATTTGGAATAACCGAAGACAAATGATTAAAGATTTCAATAAATTGGTGTTCATATTTATCTTTGGTCTAAATCCTGTGTAATTAGAGTTTGACTGAGAGAGTGGTGAATTTTGTTTGATTTTTGACCACATTCAAACGGATTTTTTTTAAAGTACGCAGCTAGGAAGGTAGGGATTACGTTCACAAAGTCCTTATAACTTAGGCTCTCTAAGAACACACTCAAACCTGCTCAATCCAATACGTAAAATATAAAGAATAGGGAAATATTTACACTCCGCTTTTTACCGACATGTATCTAGTAGCTCAGCCGTTGGATGAACCACAGCCGTTGTGTGAGTCGATTGAACGGTGTGATCAAGATTACTAAAATACGATGCGAGATATAAATATCGTAATCTCGCATCGTTGTTTCGCAATCGTATCGTATTCTCGAAATATTTTCATCTTGCCTTTGCATCGTGTTTTCGCGTGTTTGACCTTCTTATGCAAATGTCGATAATCCGAAAGCACGATTAAATAATGCGAAATCACGATGCGAAGATGCGAGAATACAATTCGAATTCAAGATGCAAGGTTGCCGGAATATGTTGCGAGATTGCGATATAATATCGTGTTATCGATATTCTTTTAGCGATCTCGCGTTCTAGCATCGTGATCTCGTGCGATATAAAAATATGAATATCGTGAGCGCGCGTTCTCGACCCATGTTCCGTCAAGATCAGTCTCTTGTGTCGAGTTCCATAGAGTTAAGTCGACATTAGAGCATTGCTTGAAAGTACGAGTGTCGCGTTCTCACAACATTCACCACGATCCATATGCGACACTTGAACGACACTCGACAATCACCAACGACACTCAATTTTCGATGCAACAGTTCTTGTAAAACCTAGCGCGAAACTGTGGTATCCAAACCTTCCTATATCGTTTGTCGCGTGTCGTTGTTCATTGTCGAATGTCGTTTCTGATTTATGACAATCACAGCATTTGCATTTGATCACCGTTTAAATTTGCCGTATGCAAATTAGGCGTTACTGAGTGGTAGTGCAACCTATTGTTAATGGAAAGCACTATATATTTAGTGGCGAACTTACCAATGTGTAGGAGGTAGGCTAATATATCTTTCGGTTTATGACACTATTTAAAAACATATGATTTTAAAAAGCGGTGTACCCGGACAACCACAGTTATTGAACCACACATATAACTTGGATTGAAGCGAAAATATTGTGGGCAAAGTATACTGCAATGAAAAAAGAAATTATTGTTGTATACCTTTTTTCTTGAAGGTGTTTGCGACTTGGCCAATGTCATCAACATATTTAATATCCCCTTCACATTGGATTACCACCCTCTTTACAACCAAAATAATCACATTTTCGAAACCGCCGAAAGTCGAAGTGAGAATGCCAATGCGTGTTCTCAAAGATATCCAAATGACGTAAACCATTATGTCGCGGGTCACGGCCGGGGAAGTGAAGACACCGACATAATCTCCAGAGACATGATCATGGTTGTACTCACGAAATACTAGCAGGCCAGACGTATAGAAAGCCCAGTCGAGACAAAAAAACGGAAAGCTGATCTGGAGCGACCTGAACGAACAGAACGAAGACACTATGGTGGAGTGGCTCACCCACAACTCACTGAAAAAAACGATTCCCGAACAAGGATTAAATACAGATGAACTATGGGCCAGCAGGCCCGAGTAATTCAAAACGACATGGCTATACTACCTTATCCGACACTACTATACCCTCGGCGTTTGCTGTGAGTTTCTTCAGCGTCTATGGTGTCCCTAGGGCGTTCTTAAGGCGTTCTAGCCAGGATGCTCTAAAGACCCAGCGCGTCGGCGTTTACTAAGAAAATGTTCAGATCGGTCGTCAAAATGTCGCCGACTTTGACGTTCTTGGTGTTTTGACGCGTCTTCATGCGTTCTCACGACAACCCCACGGCGTCTTTGGCGATCGTACCGTTTTGGATCGAAACCTCGTAAATTTTCCATGTGTATATAAACAGTATACCATGCCCGTCCACTCAGTATAAAAGTAACGCATTCTTTGTAAAGCATTATATACGGTGATCGTATGCGCCGTGAGTATTGTATCGTGCTACGCTTTGGTTGTCGTTTGTAGACGTCGAACCGAATTCCGTAGTTATTGCCAAAACGGTTCTATCAGTTCTTGAGGTAGAGATTCAGAAGGAACATTTTCAACATTTCTCAATATCCTTGCAGGAAGCGGGTGTGCCATTATCATTATACAAGATCGAATTGTTTGCGCATGCCCTAGACAAAGACGGTGACGGGGAGGTCGACTACAGGTGTGTTTTGTTTGTTTCTTCCACTTGTATTTTCATTCTTTTTTCCACCACAAACAATCCTCGGAGCATATATTAACCGCTTTACTGATTTTCTGAGCAATTCACAATTCAATACAAATAATTTTTCCTATAGTCAAGAGAGTGACTTTTTAATAATTAAAAACAAACCTGAGTAATACTCAGCAACTACTTGTCCGATTTCACTAAAATATCAGGAGTTGTAAGCTGAACCAGTATGTTCCGCTATGTGAGCTATTGTTGTCATCCTTTGCCCGGCGTCCGACATCGTCAGTCATGCGACGTCAACGTTAAACCCGTAACCGATCTTGATGGAACTTGTCGGAATGTTTGTCTTGGAAATATCTTGGCCATTTTTAAATCTGCATCAAGTGCGTACAAAAATAAGGTTACGTGGTAAAATCATATAAAAACCTTATAACCATTCTAGAAGCCATATGTATGACTCAGTCTCGATGATCTTTATGTTTATCTTGTCCAACTAAAGGGCCATAACTAGGTCACCATTAAAACTGTAGGGGATAAAACGTGGCGAGCCTGTTTATCATGACAATGTCAAGACGATGTCTTAATATGGGTCAAGCGTGGTAAAATAATCTAGGTCACCAGGTCCAATCTTCGACAATTTGTGTTACTAGAACTCATGTAAGCGCTCTAGGGTCCTCACGACCATCCTGTTAAAATAATCATTTAGTGCACATATTGCGTTAAGTATTTCTCAATTTATATAGGCCAGAATTAAATTAAACTTCATGTGACACTTCATTTACTGAAACAGGATGCTCCGCATTAGTTCTCATACAGATCGTCTGAGCAAAATGCACTAAATATGAGCTATTGTAATGAGTCAATGACCGGCGTCATGCGTCGTGCAATCTTCGTCGTCACCTTTTACCTCCGCACCTCTGTAAAAACTACATATTTCAATCAAGTTTGATGAAACTTATGCATTTTGTATTTAGATTTTAAAGATAATTTCGAATCTGGGCAACTCGTGTCCGAAATCTGGAGCACCTGATCAAATCTGAGAAAATCCTTCTTACCGCTCTAGAAGCCTATCTTTACAAAAGGGGGCAAGCGAGGTCAAAATATGTAAAACGTTGTTACCACTGTAGAAACCACGTGTATTACTCAATCTTTATGAAACGTGTTCAGAATGTTTATCATGACAGTATATAGGCCACGAATTTAGGTCGAGTGGGTCATGTGTTGCGCGTGATGCCTCCGTCCCACATTCTAATGCTGCTAACAGTCATATTTTTCTTACTTGAAAACGGACCAACAACCAAACTTGTTGTATCACGAATATACTTTTTGTAATGTGCCTTGTTAATTATCATCACAATATTTTTGTTATTGTACTGTCAATTATAAGCAGTACGTTAAAATGAACCTGATAATCAGTATTATATCTGATGACATATGTTTGAAAAGAGCCTGGCGCCGCCAAGAATGGCTCAAGCTCACTGAAAGAAAATGATGAGGACAAAACAACAGAATACCAAGTCGGATCGGTCGGTGCCCGGAATGACAATGACCGCGCACGCCACTCTCCAGTCTACGTGGTGGATGCGACAATTTAGCTACTGGAGCTAATCCATCGATCCAGTTGGCTACAAAAGTAACAACCATAGAAACATGGAACGTAAAAACACTCCATACGTGCGGCAAGGTCCATGAACAGACGCACGAGCTGAAGCGCTACCGCTGGGACATCATCGGCTAGCAGAGGTCAGGTGGATAGGGTTCGGAGAAGCATCTACAGACAAAGGGCAAAACATATGGTTCAATGGGAAGGTTTCTAAACATCGCCACGGGGCTGCTTTCATAGTTAGAAAGGAGGTGGTTAACAGCGTCATCGGTTGCACCCCAGTCTCCAGCAAGCTCATTCCCATCCGTATCTCAGCGAGACTTCACAAAATCGTCCCCAAGGTCAACTCACTAACATCAGACTGCAAAGACGATGAGATTGAACAGTTCTATAAAAAAGAGCGCATCATAGTCAAGGTCCCGAAGAAAGACATCCGCATTGTCCAATTCGACTGAAACGCCAAGGTTCGACCAGACGCCTACCAAGACTTGTCAGGGACAGTAGGTAGATTTGGTAGATTTGGCATAGGAGAGACCAACGCCAGAGATTTCTTGAGTTCGCCAGAAGACACCAACTAACCTTGGCCAACTCACCTTGTGGTGCGGCATCCGCACAACCGGCCTAAAACAGCGATCTGGCATGCTCCAAACGGGCAAGTACACAACCAGATCGATTTTATACTGGCGCCGAAACGGTTCAAGTCCAGCATCAACAAGGCGAACACAAGAACGTTTCCTGGCGCAGACATCGGCAGTGACCATGACTAAGTGCTCACCACCATGAAGCTGAAGTTAAAGAACAAGCGCATCACCAACCAAGAACCATCGCATTAGATTTGACTTGGAGAAACTAAGAGATCCAGAGATAAAATATGCATTTCAATAATAGATACGTGGCGAGTTTGCAGCCTCGCACATCATAGACAATGACATCCACACCATCACAAACAACATCTAGGAGGTCATGTTGTCATATGGAGAGAGAGAAAAGGACGAACAAGCCATGGATGACGACCGAGATCATGGACCACTGTAACAAAAGAAGAGAGCTGAGGCAGCATGAGAAGCACGCCAGTCTGGTCTCTAGGACAGATAACCAGAAAGCGAACATGGAGGTGAGGAAGAAGATGAAAGAGACCAAGGAGGAGTGCATTGAGGAGCAAAGTATCAGCATTGGCAAAAAGATGACCACATGCAGCAGTAAGAAGGCCTACAACACACTCAAGATCCTCACGAAGACTAGTACGCCTAATACCTGTGTTATAGCAGACGCTGACAGGAACCTCCTGACCGAGAGAATAGCAGTCCTGAACAGGTGGACTAAATTCTACAGCGACCTATATTACTGTCCGCTTTAACCAGACCCCAGTCTCCTTCAGAACGATCCCAGACCAGAAGCGGACGACGAAATTGCGTTTATACTTACGGCAGAGGTGGAGGAGGCAGTGCAAAGTCTGCAGGCAGGAAAATGTTCTGGAGTGGGTAACGTCCCTTCCGAGTTGATTAAACACGGAGTAGTGACAACGACTGCTTAGATGACGGCACTGTGCAATAAGATCTGGAAGGAGGAAAATTGGCCCAATAAGTGGACCCAGTCTCTGGTCATCCCCCTACAGAAAATGCATCCTTAAGCTGTGCAAGAATTACCGCACCATCAGCCTTATCAGCCATCACAGCAAAGTCATGCTGCGAATAATCCTCAACCGATTGAAAAGAAAGGCCGATGAATTGCTGGCGGGAGAGCAGACTGGATTCAGAGCTTGGCAGAGTCATCATTAAGAAACACCTGCAACATCAACGTAAGCTCTTCCAAAACTTCATCGACTTTAAGAAAGATTTTGATCACGTGTGGCATGATGGCATATGGCAGGTTCTTAGAGGATTCAACATTGACGAAGGGCTGGTGCAAGCCATCCAAAAACTCTACTTAAACGCCAGTAGCGCAGTACTTCTCAATAGACAGAAGGGTGACTTCTTCTGGACATCAGTGGGCTTCCGTCAGGGATGTCTGCTTTCCCCGTTCTGTTGAAACTTTTCGTTAAGAAGATAATGCAGGAGACCCTCCAAGATCACTACACCTCTATCTACATCGGTAGCAGACACATATCTAACCTGAGATTCGATGATGACATTGACCTCATGGCTGGCACCAGCAGTGAGCTCCAAGACCTCACCAACAGACTCTATAATATAGTAGGAGCATTCGGGATGGAGGTCAGCACGGAGAAATCCAAAATCATGGTGAACAGCACAAACAACACCAATGCAGACACTACCATGACCGGCGAGAAGCTAGAATAAGTTACCAGCTTCAAATGCTTGGGAGCTACCCTGTCCAAGGATAGCACCAGTACCGCTGAGGTCCGAAAAAGAATTTCTACGGGACCGCAGCGATGGCCAGACTAAGCAGGTTGTGGACAAGCAGCTCCATCAGCTTTCCCCCACCAAGTAAAGGCTCTACAAGGCCGTTGAACACAAGTGTCTTCGAAGCCTGGTCCGCATCTCCTACAATGAGAAAACAGACCAACGAGTACGTCCGGAACATGACATCAACACTAGTTGGCCAACACGAGCAGAGCCCCTCCTGGCGTCAAACGACGAAAGATGGCTTGGTTTGGAACCGTCACCAGGCACAATTCTTTGTGCAAGACTGTGCTCCAGTGCACGCTAGAGGGAGGTCGCCGTCGAGGTCGTGAGAAGAAAAGCTGGATGGACAATGTGAAAGAGTGGACGTCCATCCCGATAGATGAGCTACTCTCAGAAGCCCACAACAGACCTGACTGGCGGAGGATTTCTGTGTCGTCGTCCCTCATTTCCCTCAAACGACCAAACGTCAAGGGAATGATGATGATGAAGATGATGACATTTATTAAGATAACCGTCATTAAACAATTCGCGAGAGTCAAATCGTGCGGAAGACGCCGCTCACATATTTAACTGTGACACGAATATTAACGTGTTCATATTTGTCTTGTCAGGTAAATATCGTGATAAAATTTGCATAAGAAATTTAATCACGGGAAATTTCACGCATACATTTTTTGGTGTTAGTTTGTATGTGCTATCCCGTAAGTTAGATACCGCAGAAGACTTCGTGTACAAATTAAGAGGTTCACGAAAATTAACGTGTTATGATTTGCTTTGTCGTATGCTATCATGATAAAATTCTCGTACTCCGCCCACAAAATAAGTGGTTAAACAAAAATTAACGCGTTGCGATCTGCAATGTTAGATAAATATTATGATAAAATTAACGTTAGTAGCTAAATTCACCAACAAGAAAACTTATATATTATGCCACTTACGGGCACGTCCATGTCACTTAGTATAAAATAATAATATTTAGCGGAGACACCTTCTCAAACAGTATCTTAATATAAGATTAAATCAGCGTCAAGCGTCTTGTGGTTAGCGCGAATGTTTTCAGAAACTTATCGTAGGACAGTTTTATTGCACCAGTTCTTTTTATGTCCTCCAGTTTATACTGGGGGACATATTGTTTTTGCCCTGTCTGTTTGTTGGTTTGTTTGTTTGCGCAAACTTGAACATTTGCCATAACTTTTGCAATATTAAAGATAGCAATTTGATATTTGGCATGCATGTGTATCTCATGGAGCTGCACATTTTGAGTGGTGAAAGGTCAAGGTAAAGGTCATCCTTCAAGGTCAAAGATCAAATATATGGGTCAAAATCGCTCAAAAGGGGACATAGTGTTTCACAAACACATCCTCTTTTACTTATAATTGTGTATGACATTATGTTTTATTGTTTTAAACGAAGAATATGGTATTATTTCAGTGATGTTTACAAAACAATAGCACAATTAAAGGTTAAGTATGCTCTTTAAATATGCACATCGCCATGCACCTTATTGCACTGACAGCTGATACATGCGCAATAGTAACAACTTTTGGTAATGGATGTTATCGCACTCAGATGCACGTATGCCGTATGGTTTTGGGGGATGGTGGTATGTACAAGGCCCATACTTATCCATCTAAGGTCAAGGTCAAAAATCAATGTTTATGGTCCAAAAGTTGTCTTAATCAAATATGGATTGGCCATGCATTCATTTCCCCATTTGTACAAACACGCATTTACCCATACTTTCTGAATGTTTAATAACACGGTACGTGGGTCGACAAAATTAATGTTGACCTGTATGTGTCTCTCGTCGAGATCAAAATGCATTCTTTCAATTGAAGGTAATAATTTGATTAAAGTTATAATGTATCACATTTAAGAAGACAAAAAGCCTTTGCGAGCTCCAATTTCCTTATACACTGAACTAGATAATGAAATTGCTTGGCACACACGTTAACGGTTAACCCATATGCGACGCAACATGTCGCCAGCAAAAAACAACAACAACAGCCGAAACCTTTTAGAGTCACGGTTGTGTTAGGTGGAAAGCAATAATACAGAGACGGAATGTCAAAAACAAAATTCTGTGAGTGTCAAATTTATGATCGATTTAGCTCCAATATTAAAATAAAACATAATCTTAACATAACAAACAAAGCGGGTCGCTTAAATTCTGTTCTCTTTCGAAGTTAATACAAAGAAACCGTAATAGATTACCAGTTTGCAATTTGCGAATTTCAAAATTGATTGTTAGAATTAACCATCGCACCGACACAAGAAAAACACACATTTTAGTTCCGTACTGAATGAACAACAGAGAGCATGACTTAACTTGCACCAGCACGGGAAGGTCACTATTGGAATAAGTTTGATAGAAAACATAACAAAGGATTTCGCACGGATGCCTTGAAATATTATCATTTTGCTTTTAAACTGTAAATTGAAACAAGTATATTAAAAATTGTGATTGTTCTGTTGCCCTCTAACATCGATATAATGTGTATAAAAGTATCCATGATGTTTTTCGTTTCAGTGAAATGGTTTTACAACTAAAGCAAGCTGAAGCTGGAAATTAGAAGATGTCAAGTTTGAGAGAACCGTTTTTAACACAAACTGAATTAACATGCAAATGACTTTCGTATGTGTATTTAAGCAAAAAATATAGTATGTGTATGTAATAACTATAATTCATCTTTGACTAAGCAGTTTATTTTTATATAAAAAATGTGTGTAAGTGGTATACTGAGTTAGAGCGATAATATAATGGATACAGAAATCAAGCGTTAAGGAGATATGCATTGCTCACATGTTGGTCGTATTTTGAAAAATGTCCGTATAATATGTTACATATATACATACATCGGCTGGAGGTCAGCGACCTTATATCATGTGATTCTTACGTCGTGCATGACTGTGTGCGTCGGTCCATTTTTTTCCATTTAAACGACATCTCCTCTGAAATCGGTTAGCTGATTTAGTTGGAACTTATACAACATATCAGCAGATTACATTGCATATCAATAAATATCGCTATTAATATTGGGACATTTTGGAAATTATTAATGTATGCGTCTGAATACTGTAACAGAATGATACATCCGTACAGCCTACGTTAATTGTTAATATAAGCAACTTTAAACTACATGTTTATCCCTTACACTAATTATAAATTATATGTGTACTACGTGTAATTTTGCTTTAGAGGGACTTGTTCACAGATTTTGGCATGTTTTGAAGTTTGTGATTTAATGCTTTAAATTGATAAATGTTAACATCGGAACTAAACAGCTTCAGTATAAAACAAAAATACAATTACAGAAAGAATGAATAATAATCCACACCGGGACTCGAACAACTGACCCTTGGAGTAAAAGTCTAGCAATCCTCGTAATGTCACAAAATATAACGACAACAACAGAACTCTCCAAATTATTCAGTCGTTTCGCGTTTGAAACGCTTTATAATTTTCATGTTTTAAAATTGTTAAAAGATGCGGATAATGGATATTTTAGAGCTTTGGTAAATGTTTAGTATTACTGTTTCCTCGCAAGTATCATAACTACATCAATAATGTGCAGATCCGAAACAATTGTTTTCAATTTTGTCAATTAACCAAAACGTGAACAGATCCCTTTAATGATCTGAGTGATGTTGTGAAGTCTATATCCTCACTAAGTTTACATATTGCGTATACTTTGATGTTGACATGTGGACAATAAATGTGTAAAAATTCCGTTGGTATATATTAAGTTGTGTCTTATAGCTCGGTAAACTGTAGGCATATTGATAGTAGTATACATGAACATGTGTGGTATCAAAAACATGACTTGATTTGGTTCAACAAATTATTTTAAAAAAAAAACAAGGTTTAAATGTGTAAACTTATTTATAAGTAAATGAAGCAAGAAGCTAACTACCCGGCGGTAACTGATTTTGTGTTAGAAAATCATTGCATTACGCGTCTAATAATTATTAATTACACTTTCAATTCTGCGCAACAGTTTCAAAGACGGTCCTGACTTGATATAAGACCGTTTTTATGCAAAGCAATTTATTGTGTATTCAAAGCCTTTCCTAGATATCGTGCGGAAACGAAAAAGGTGTTTCAAGCCTCGATGATCTAGGCCTTAACCGATTTACCTCAAAATATATAGGCGTCTTCCTTATCTTCACAGTTACCATCTTACCAATTTGCATAATCATTGAAGAAAGCGTTCACAAGAATTCATGCGGAAATGCATTAAATATAACAAGCCCCATGACCTTGACCTTTTACCTGTTGACTTTCGATGATCGTCTGTTGAAGCATTATCTACCGGCAAATATCATGCACAGACGCAATGGTCTACAGACCGGCCGACCGACGGACGGACAGATGCAAAGCAATACATGTATAGTTCTGAAGAGCCCTTTTTGTTTGTCCTTAATTATTGAAGAGACACATATCTTCCTAATGTCAAGAGTTGGGATTCCGTTTGGGTACGAGGTGACAATACACATTGTACCGACCCGGTGGACCGGCGGGTTTAGCGCTGGAAAACTATTCCAAATATCCCGGCACGGCCACATCACTTGTTTAGTGTTGGCCCTTATATTCTATCTCATCTCCTTTTTTTTCGTTCCTATTTTCCGATGAGGAGCTATGGAGACCATACATACTATTAAGTGAATACCATAACATACTGTTTGATACTATGAGTTTTAGCATGTAAGAGAAACATATTTATAATGAGAGGGTATTTAAAACAACTTTATAATTATCTTTAAACATTTAAAACATTTCAAAAACAAGCATGGACAATAACACATGTTTAAGTGTGATTGATGAAACTCAACGACATTCCTTATCTGACGCCCTTGATTTTTATCTGCTAGCCGTTAGCAACCTGGACATAGCAAAAGAGTGTCGGTGAAATTAAAATAGTCATTGAAAAGACTGCCGACTAAGAGGCATTTTTTTTTTAAGTTTTAGCAAACGTGTAAATTGATGCTACTGAAAAAGGTGTTTTCAACACGACTGTTTCTGGAAAAAAAATAACAAGCACTGTACATAGACAAACATTTTTGAGCTTATTGCATTTCGCTACTCAATGTAAGCAACATTCAGCCAACTGGTCAGAAACCCGCATATACACACGTACATACTTAGATAATGTCCATCTAGTGGCGTATATGATGGATTAAAGAGGCGTTAAATAAACGCTATCATAAATCGACGACCTGATAAAACTGGTCAAAAACAATATTTACAATTAACGATCGATATCAAACAATGATTTGACGCATAAAACACCTCACTCAAACCTTTTAAACAAAAGTCGTTTAGTTACTCTGGTATGGAAATATGGAACCACATACCGGTAAGTATTCGACAATCTCTCACTCTCACCACTTTCAAACATAAGCTTAACAAATTTTTCCTTATTGAGGCGCAAAATGAGTCTCACGCGTAGTAACATTTTCTGTCTTTCTCTTATTCAAAAGTCAAATACCCCATAAGTGTTGTAATGATTAATGTAAATTTAATTTCTGCAAACAAATATATACATATTGCCTTTTCTAACTATTTATTTCGCAAGGAGGTGCAAGCTTATCTTTATTACAGTTGTGTGATTTCATATCCAATGTGAACACTGGTCATAAATGTTGTTTTCTGTAATTATAATATTTGTGTATATCAGCCACTTTCTGTCAATCGTAAACTTTTTTCAAGAATAATGTAATTCGCGTTTTTAAACTCTGACTTTGTACAATAATGTACGCGGCTGTTCTTGTTAACTTCTTGTTTTTGTCATTTGTCGTTTTAATTAAGATATGGTAAGTGTATGTGTGTGTATATGTGTGTGTTTGTATGTGTGTGTATGCGTGTCTGCGTGCAAGTGTGTACATATGAAAAAAAAATGTAATCAACAAGAAATTAATATGCTTAAATACTTTCTGTAAATAATTAATTGTTCATTGAGACCATTTCATTTTTGAAAGAGAAATTAATAATATAAGAAAAGTCATGTAATAAACTTGCTTTGTATGACACTTCTATTACACTGTTACATTACTCGTATGTCCGTCAAAGTCTTACTTATGTATTTATTGTGTTAATTCAGTTATTATTATACCCATTGTGAGGAGTATATGTATGTGTATGTATATATATGTATACCGCTCGATAATTCAAATATACATTATACATACCATAGTTGTTTGAAGGCCTCATTGAAAATAAGATTGCCATTGTTAAACTGTTTGCATGACTTTGTATCAATGTGTTGTCTTAATGAGTTACCTTCGGAAAATAAAGAGATTATTATTATTATTATTATTATTATTATCGCGTTAACTAGGTGAACTTGATGTTTTTCGCCAGAAAGATCGTAAATGAAGATATTCGGCGATATTATTATTGTATGTCAATAATAGATGCTTAATGTTTTTTCAACAATTCCATTATACGTACTATATTTGATTAATTTAATTAGAATTATTCCACTATATATACCAATTTATTAGGCATGAGCGCGATGATGCACGATACTATTAACAATCGAATCAAATAACAATGTCCGACAAACCACTAAAACAGCACGCCGGGTATGCGGATGCTTTGATGACGGATTGCACTTCGATAACAGAGAACAACACACGCCACGCGGGAGAGGTAAATTCCTCAGTTATTGTAAAAGTTATATCCTTAAGTTTAGTTTTTAAGAAAAAACACATGACCGAGTTGATAAATGGTGTATCCTTTTGTATTGGGAAGAATGATACATTTTTGCCCCAAAAAATAGAAAATACGGTCGGAAAACAGCATTAACTGGATGAACAGTAAACATTTGAACAAAATAAAACTACTTAGTAATATCGCAAGAAATGTTTTGCGATTCCAGCATGTTGAGTAATCACTGTGCTTCAAATACTGAAATTTTGACAGTATTCAGTGAAATATAGACAAAGATAGAGCATGTTTTAATAGGTGGTATACATAAAGTTGCAGGCATTTTGATTACCGATAAAGGGCAATTCGGATTACAGAGACTTTTAACAAATTGGGCACTCTGATTACCGAGTTTTATCTTCTATCTGAAATGCATTTATGTATATTATGGCTTTTCTTACCAAATATTTTGATATATATTTTCAAAAATCACATTACTATTAATTTATACTACCGGTATATATAGTATAATTGTAATTTTCAAATAAGATTAAAATGTTTATTATTGAAGAAATATATTTCAAGTGACGACCGGAAATAATTGTCTACAATGAACTAGTTGTTATTGGTAACTTGAGATTCATATAAATGAATATACAGTAAATCATGTGTATCAACACAATCGTGTTTAATTTTACTTATAGCAGGGCTCTATATAACGATAGTGAAGGGATCTTTAAGAGGAAAATACACCTTTGTTTTTCATTAAATCCTATGTCGTTGGTGCTTATTTGAATCGCATCATCAAGACAATACTAATGCGTAATAATGGTATTTTCCGTTTCAAGAAGGTTTGTTCTTAACGAAACTGCACTGGAAGTAGAATGTGGCGTTCCGGATTAGCCTGTGCGGAGTCTGATTCTGGACGGCACTTTAGGCAGATGTTAATATTCCCTTTTTTAGCATGGAATGGCCCAATTATGATTTTAGTGTGTTGTTCATTATTATAAATCTTTATACCTAAAACAGCATTTTGCATTTGAAACAGAATTTGAGAGAACATTATGAAAGTGTTAGAACATGCTGATGATGAGCAATTAACCTTTAGTTTCTCAAACTAAATGAATACATGTATTAAAGAAATTTACGCAAATGTCTTGTCATTTTAAAACTATTGTGTGCCTAAACGCAATATGTATAATTCTATAAGTGATCATAAGTTATGTTATGCATCTGATGATAAGAAAAAAAAAGTTACAGTGATTTTAGCTTTTATTTTACAATGAACACTTTTAACGGACAACAATTATAAATTGACGACATCAAATGATCCTCGATTACTCTCTTCATTTGAAATATACACATGTGCTGTATGATTAACTTTAAAAACGAACCAGTTAACACAAATCAGTGAATATTGATCACAAATAGTAACATACACTTATGAAATAATATGCCCGATGATCATCGTCTACTGAGCAATTTAACAAATAAATCACAATATATTTTGTAAAAACAAAGGTAAACAACATTTAATAACCCGAGACTGCACTTTAAACTTTGAATATACTTATATTGTCTATGGGTAAACATCATACTCAGCACGTGGTTACGGTAACCTGCTCTTAAATTTCAAAATTCAAACAAGAAATGTGTGCGTATATTCCATATAATAAATAAAGTCAAGTCTCATATAAATGATTTTTTTACGTATAGAGCATGACAAACATTCGATAATTTGAAATGTGGTATGTGCCTGTATTATTTGCCCAGACTGTTTGACATTAAAACAAGAACTTTAACTCAAACGATTATGTTATAGCTGTATTGAACAATTTGCTCAAATCAATCGCCTATCTTTTAGCATCTGCAGAAGAAAAAAAAATGAAGATAATACTGCTACAGAATATTTGTTCACAACGAACACTTACTCTTTGTCTCGTTTTTTTTCTTCTAAAAGTAATACACTAGACTTAGTGAGAAAGATGCAAATACAAAACTGTCGCTCCCTTGCATAAAAAAATGCGCATTCATGTATTAAGCAGACTAACTAGTATATAAACACTGATGAAAACAGCGATTGAGAATTAAGCATGCGGTATACATGTGTCTTCATGATTTTCACATCTTGTTTTGAAAATAAATACAAAATGAAACAAGATGTGTTTGTGAAACACTATGTCCCCTTTTGAGCGATTTGATCCATATATTTGACCTTTGGCCTTGAAGGATGACCTTGACCTTTCACCACTCAAAATGTGCAGCTCCATGAGATACACATGCATGCTAAATATCAAGTTGCTATCTTCAATATTGCAAAAGTTATGGCCAATGTTAAAGTTTGTGCAATACAAACCAACAAACAAACAAACAAACCAACAAACAGACAGGGCAAAAACAATATGTCCCCCAGTATAGGCTGGGGGACATACAAAGCCGAAAATATACAATCATGCTAAGTTACATTTAAACCTTATCTCAATAAAATCATACGCAGCTGACTAATTCCACAGCGAATTCTGCATTTTTGATTCACTAAAAAAAGTGTGTTATATCTGGAAAAAAAAAAGTGTCCAGTAATCGGGAATCAAAGTACCATTGTCATTGATATGATCGGTAAACGAAGAGCCCATGAAAAATGTGCATGCGACTCTTAAAACATTTGAATTTCCTCAAATACGTTAGTTAACTTAAATGTACCGTGTTGTAACATTGATGGACATATTGATCTTTTATTTCGAATAGTAATTACGTTCTTTATTTATTTCCAAGTATGTTTATTTTGTTAAAATATGTACTGATCATCCAATTCATGCTGTTTATCGATGGAAGTTTATGGTGTTTTTTTTTTTTTATAATTCATCGTTTTTCCGCGATTTTTTTCTTCGCAATACGAAGTGCTATACAATAAATAACCCAAACAATGTTCCGTGTCTGAAAACCAAATGAACAGAACATAAATGCAAAAAAATCTGAAGAACGCACCTCTCGCGCGTAGCTTTTGTTGCTCTCTGTCATCGAAGTGCCATCCGTCATCAAAGTATCCGCATACCCGGCGTGAACAGGTTTGTTCGAAGAACGCGCGTATACATATTTCAAATATGTACGGATAATTCGCATGTGGCCGGTTGACTTATATGTTTTCATTTTATTTCCAATATTTTTTTTGTATTTCTAAAAAAACGAAATAAGCCGCGAAAACTCGGCGTAACACCCCGTACTGCGTTCAAGATGCAGCTAAGAACTGCACAGAAAAAGACATTCGCTATATTTGACCTCATTCATTAAACTCTTTATCTTTCACAAACACCAACCACAATCAACGCCGTATATCTTTTTAAAGATATTTCTTGTTTCAAGTCACTGGTAAATTATTTTTTATAGAGAAAGATCAAACATGAGCTAGTTGAGAATCCCGTGTTTTGTTTGGATCATAGTTCTGACGGTGTCGTCAGCAAAAGTTCAAGTTCGACGCGTTAAGTTCAACATTGACGCTTTTTTTTTTTGGTTCTCATCGAGCATGACAATATTGTACTTGTTTTAATATTTTAACATTAGAGTTTCATATTTCACAAATTACGCACGCTTGTTTCAAACGGAATATAATCAGAAAAAAGTACTCTTAATTACGGAATACCGTTCTAGGGATATAGTGGTTACACATTAAAATCCAGAGGGAGACAATCCGATAGTGCGATAGTACGATGACGACAATGCGATAGTAGGATTGCGACAATGTGACAATGCGACAACGCGATAGTACGATGTCGACAATGCGATAGTCATCGTATTGTCGTCATCGTATTATCGCATTATCGCCATCGTACTATCACACTGTCGCCATCGTATTGTCGCACTGTCGCATTGTCGGCATCGTACTATCGCATTGTCGCCATCGTACTATCGCACTGTCGCCATCGTATTGTCGCACTGTCGTCATCGTATTATCGCACTATCGCATTGTCGCCATCGTACTATCGCGTTGTCGACTCCCGCCTTCCGGTACACACACTATCCTTATTGCAGAAACAAAATAGATGACTTTATAAAGATGTACTTTAAAAGAGGTTACAGTTACCGGGTATAATGAAATTAAATTCGTATTAAGTTATAGAATGGGTATTGATGTAAGGTATGCCGAACTGTAAAGTATTTTTAAAAGTGGCCCCATCTAGGAAAAAATACGAAATGCGCATCTGTACCGGAGGGCGATAGACGACAATGCGACAGTACGATGACGACAATGCGATAGTATGATGGCGACAATGCGATAATAAGATAACGACAGTACGATAACGCGATAGAACGATGGCGACAATCCATGCGATGATACGATGGCGACAGTATATAAATATTACATGTCTGACAGGGTGATAGTAAATTTGTCAACTTGAGGAAATACTGTTAACCGAGGCGAAGCCAAGGTTGACAGTATCTTTCCGAAAGTTGACAAATTTACTGTCATCCTGTAAGACATGTAATATTTATTTTATTATACCGAAAAAACTATTCAAACATGAACAATTTATATGAACCATGAACATTTTTTATTATTATTATTGTGATAACAAGCATCGGAACGACAAACCGTTGGTTATTACCACAATAACCAATGCTTACACGTCTATTATTTCGATTCTAACACGATTTTATGAATAAGTCATCCGCGACTTAAAGGTTAAATAAATGAGAGCTATTTTAACCTTACTTCTTTTACTTTTCCGCGAAAACGTGACGTCACCACAAAAATCAAAACCAAATGACGTCGACTTCATTCAACAATACATGTGACGTCATACTGTAAACATAAGGTAGCGGGCGAAAGTATTTTTTGGACAGTATTTTTTTCCCGCTGGGTCTGAATTCCCCACGTGATTGCTAAGGTAGCGGGAGACAGTATTTTTTGGACATAACATTTTTTCCCGCTGGGTCTGACAGTATTTCTATGTCACGATGGCCTATGGGAGTTTAGCATTGTGAATAAAAGTGAGGTATAATAATACGATATGACCATCGCATTGTCGCCATCGTACTATTGCGTTGTCGTACTGTCGTCATCGTATTATCGCATTGCCGCCATCGTACTATCGCACTGTCGCCATCGTATTGTCGCACTGTCGCATTGTCGTCATCTAACTGTCGCATTGTCGCCATCGTACTATCGCATTATCGCCATCGTACTATCGCATTGTCGCCATCGTATTATCGCATTGTCGCCATCGTACTATCGCACTATCGCACTGGATTTTAATGTGTAACCACGATGGCCTTTACGGTATTCCGTACTTAATTATTGAAAATATCTTTTTCTTTATGGAATACATCGAGAACAATGTATATTGATGAACCTTAATACAGAATGGTGGCATGTACAACATCATGTGTGTTTTTGTTGCATTTTGCGTTTTTTTTTTTCGTTTTTTTTTTCTTTTTTCTTGTGAAAATCTGTTGTCCTCATGTGCCTCATATGGCGTATTGGATTGAAATTAACACCTATCTATCATCAGAGGAATTGCGACATAATAGTTGTCCGATGAGGATTTCCCAGCTGTCGCAAATTTTGTCAGAGTTAATAAAAACAACGTGATCACTTCAAGGCACAGATATTGCTCAATCTGCATTGTTTATCTCAAGTAAGTCAAAAATGTGGACCCGATCTCTGCAGGTAAGCGTGATTAACGCATCAGTATTCGTGCCGACGTTCGCCACTGCGCATGCACCGGAAGTATCAGCGCCGTTTCAAGCACGTGACCAATTGTCTTATACACCAAAAAGGAGTAAACATCCCTTAAGCGGAACGGGCGACGCGCCGACTCACAGAAATCGCACTGCATCACAATAGGCTATTGCCGGAAGTGACACCGGATTTGGGGAAGAATACATACCAACGGCTTCTGTGGCATGGGCCCGCGCGCACTGGGAGTTTCCAAGACCGATGGTCGCTTCCGGAACAAGCCTGGTTCCAGTAACGTCGTTCACGTCGTTCACGCAGACGAGTCCACTGTAACTAGACACCCGTACAAGCAGCGAAACGCTGAGTGACACTCCTGGAGACTCTGAGAACCAACGTAAGAAATAACAAACATTTTATATGAAATTAAGTACAAACTCGATTTATCATTGTTAATTGAACAATATACAAAAATGTTATGTTTTAAGGCGATGAATAAAATATCTTGTCAGTTCCCAAAAGTGGGGTTAAACCAGTATAATTCGGCATTAAATGAATTAATAGACATAAATAAAACGTTGGGTAGAGCTAGCTCATATGGAGAACTCGCTTAGGATTGTATTTGACCATGTCGGGCCAAGGTCACAATTGCAAAAGATAATAAAACAGTTACCATTCAATAACTTTAGTTTGGATGGTGATCTTGCATTGACATGTTTTGTTAAGGAAGCTTAAATGAAGACCTAGTTTGAGATTGTATTTTGGGGCCAGGCGGATTAAGGTCAAGGTCGCTGTTACTAAAATTAGAAAAACGCCAAGTATGTTGTTTCCAGTCAATAACTTGATAAATTAAAAGTATGTTTTTTTACATGTTATAAACAATATTATAAACTGCCCATAGGCACTCAATTGTAGCGTTATTCAATCGAACGATGACACTAACATATAGAAAAAGTTTCCATTTTATTTTGCTCCATACATTTTAACTCAAAAACTGTCCAAAGTCCAGATCCAAATCGAATAGTAAATCAACAAGATACAAGCGAACCCCTAAGCGGGGCCTCGCCAAATAAAGCAAGAAATCGTGTAACTACATCCTTGCCTGTGTAAGTGGTACATGATTTACTACCGAGAAAGTGACAAGTTATATACCAGTGAAACAGACAGTCATATGTAATATCAGGAAAGGTTCAGCCTATTAAGGAAGGTACACTCACACATAAATGACATTTTGCCTTTCAAATTGACAGTACATGCGGAAGACGGTTGGGTACATTGATAAATAACTTGTAATAAGGCCGGGCCACACCATGAAATTGTAAAATGATTTTCTCAAATGTTAACGAGATAAGGTCATTACGTCACACAACAACTATGGCGTATCTGACGTCAGACTATTAGATATGGCGGTAAATATTTCAGTCTATCGGTATACGTTTAAGTTGCGTATACAGTCGAAACGCGATACATTATGGCAAGCGGTTCGACGCATAATCCCAAGAAACTAGGTTTCTCATGAGAACCTAGGTTCTCAGAATGAGAACCTAGGTTCTCAGAATGAGAACCTAGGTTATCGCTTTTAGATTGCACATGGCTTCAAGAACCCAAGTTTTCAAATGAGAACCTAGGTTTTCATGAGAACCTAGGTTCTCAATTAGAAACCTAGTTTCTCATGAGAACCTAGGTTCTCATTTGAAAACCTAGGTTCTCATGAGAACCTAGGTTCTCAGAATGAGAACCTAGGTTCTCATGANAGAGAATTCGTTTGTTATTGAGCATTGATGAGATTCAACATCAGATCGGTTTACACTAAGTGTTGCAAACCGTATAAGAGGATACGACCGACAAAGACATTCAAATCCATGTCAGGCGCCATTTCGTCAGTCAATGGTTCTCATAACTGCAAGACAGCAAATGCAGTGTGACTCATGACTTGCAATGTCTTAACCAAGTCATATATTGGCGAGAAAAGACGGCCTTTTGCTTATGTCGGCTCCTTCTACGATACCGTAAATGCATGCATTGTTAACGCATAGGTCACCAGCAAAACGTTTTTAAGTAATACCATGACATTTTATTATATGAAACTATAGTAATCTTCGAAATCAATAAACCATTGACTATTGCGTTCGTGGTTTAAAACTTTTAACATAAAGGATTCCCATACACTAGCCAGTGAGCCACACGAATTTATATAAAAAAAACACGCTTTCATGGATTGGTCGTCTCGGCTGTCTGTTTGAATGAATGAATGTATAAATGGATACATTATTTATTGAATGATCGAACGAATGAATGAATGCATGAATGAATGAACGCACGAACGAACGAAGGAACGAACGAAGAACGAGCGAAAGAGCTAACGAACGGACGGATCGACGACCGACCTTCCGTTAACGCCTACCTACAACGCCCTACCTCAAAATGCAAACCGACTTGTACCCCCTCAGGTCGGTTAGGGGCGTCTGGATTCGGGCTTACGAATTAATAATCGAAATCGTGTGTGTGTGTGTGTGTGCATTCCCGTCCGCGCCTAAGGCTGCAATGTGAGGACCCGGAGTTTGTCCCAGCACTCATACAAAATGAATATTTGAGAGCTTTAACTATATAAAAGATACCAGTGTTCGCGTTTAAGACGTACACACATCTAAAATACGTGATTATTATGCCAGGGGCGCACAAATCCTTGGTATTGCAGGAGTAACGTTTTATATACGGCGTAAGCCAGTTGTTTACAAACACCGACACTCCACCCAAGCCTATTAAGTGACACCCTCATGTTATGATGTCGTATCCAACATACCGGCAGTTGTTCTGAAAAAGATCAGTATATTTGTGTCATTGAGTCTTATATTATATCATACTGTGGATGAATTCTGCATCGGTTAGGTATTCATGTTATCCCCGAAGTAAACGCAATATATGTTTTAAAGGGACTTGTTCATAGTTTATCAAAAGTAGAATTTTTCAATTTTTTGTCACAGATTCCAGAAATAAATAAACAATGTTCATCAGTGTGCAAAATAACACTAATGCCGCAGACTTACAGTATACTGAAAATACACTTTAGTTTACGAAAAATCATCGTTAGAAATTGATAAAATTATAAAGCGTCTCAGACGCGAAACGATCAAAAAATTTCGATTTCTTGTGGTATCGTTATATTTTGTAACAACATGTGGATAGTTATACAAAGTACAAAATAAATGGCAACCCATGTGAAGACGGATGGTCAGGTCCGCACATAATGTAGTCGTAAAGACTCAACGACGACCCGAACATACACTCTGAATTACACACATACACACGTGATGACGGATGACTGAGAGGTTTCGGCGCTTGGCTTTTACTCCATGGGTCACTGGTTCGAGCCCTATTGAGGTTAACTTTTTTTTTCTCTTTTTTTTTCTTTCATTTTTTAATTTTATTCTTGTTTTTATATTGTAGCTCTTTAGTTCTGATGTTTATATTTATCAATTTAAAGCATTTAATGACAAACTTCAAAACATACCAAAATCTGTGAACAAGTCCCTTTAAAGATTTTCTATTTACGTTCTGTGAATTCAGTATTCGATAACATTAAGACTCCGTTTGTCTCAATGTTAGGGCTCGTTTGTGACTGGCAACGCTTGAAACGACGAGTACCGGTACTGTGCTTTTTACTTGAACATGGGTTTGTAATATTCAGATTGTTCGTGTAAGAAAACCTGTTGAGGTTGTTAAGTGTTGTTTTCTTCTCACAGAGAATTCGTTTGTTATTGAGCATTGATGAGATTCAACATCAGATCGGTTTACACTAAGTGTTGCAAACCGTATAAGAGGATACGACCGACAAAGACATTCAAATCCATGTCAGGCGCCATTTCGTCAGTCAATGGTTCTCATAACTGCAAGACAGCAAATGCAGTGTGACTCATGACTTGCAATGTCTTAACCAAGTCATATATTGGCGAGAAAAGACGGCCTTTTGCTTATGTCGGCTCCTTCTACGATACCGTAAATGCATGCATTGTTAACGCATAGGTCACCAGCAAAACGTTTTTAAGTAATACCATGACATTTTATTATATGAAACTATAGTAATCTTCGAAATCAATAAACCATTGACTATTGCGTTCGTGGTTTAAAACTTTTAACATAAAGGATTCCCATACACTAGCCAGTGAGCCACACGAATTTATATAAAAAAAACACGCTTTCATGGATTGGTCGTCTCGGCTGTCTGTTTGAATGAATGAATGTATAAATGGATACATTATTTATTGAATGATCGAACGAATGAATGAATGCATGAATGAATGAACGCACGAACGAACGAAGGAACGAACGAAGAACGAGCGAAAGAGCTAACGAACGGACGGATCGACGACCGACCTTCCGTTAACGCCTACCTACAACGCCCTACCTCAAAATGCAAACCGACTTGTACCCCCTCAGGTCGGTTAGGGGCGTCTGGATTCGGGCTTACGAATTAATAATCGAAATCGTGTGTGTGTGTGTGTGTGCATTCCCGTCCGCGCCTAAGGCTGCAATGTGAGGACCCGGAGTTTGTCCCAGCACTCATACAAAATGAATATTTGAGAGCTTTAACTATATAAAAGATACCAGTGTTCGCGTTTAAGACGTACACACATCTAAAATACGTGATTATTATGCCAGGGGCGCACAAATCCTTGGTATTGCAGGAGTAACGTTTTATATACGGCGTAAGCCAGTTGTTTACAAACACCGACACTCCACCCAAGCCTATTAAGTGACACCCTCATGTTATGATGTCGTATCCAACATACCGGCAGTTGTTCTGAAAAAGATCAGTATATTTGTGTCATTGAGTCTTATATTATATCATACTGTGGATGAATTCTGCATCGGTTAGGTATTCATGTTATCCCCGAAGTAAACGCAATATATGTTTTAAAGGGACTTGTTCATAGTTTATCAAAAGTAGAATTTTTCAATTTTTTGTCACAGATTCCAGAAATAAATAAACAATGTTCATCAGTGTGCAAAATAACACTAATGCCGCAGACTTACAGTATACTGAAAATACACTTTAGTTTACGAAAAATCATCGTTAGAAATTGATAAAATTATAAAGCGTCTCAGACGCGAAACGATCAAAAAATTTCGATTTCTTGTGGTATCGTTATATTTTGTAACAACATGTGGATAGTTATACAAAGTACAAAATAAATGGCAACCCATGTGAAGACGGATGGTCAGGTCCGCACATAATGTAGTCGTAAAGACTCAACGACGACCCGAACATACACTCTGAATTACACACATACACACGTGATGACGGATGACTGAGAGGTTTCGGCGCTTGGCTTTTACTCCATGGGTCACTGGTTCGAGCCCTATTGAGGTTAACTTTTTTTTTCTCTTTTTTTTTCTTTCATTTTTTAATTTTATTCTTGTTTTTATATTGTAGCTCTTTAGTTCTGATGTTTATATTTATCAATTTAAAGCATTTAATGACAAACTTCAAAACATACCAAAATCTGTGAACAAGTCCCTTTAAAGATTTTCTATTTACGTTCTGTGAATTCAGTATTCGATAACATTAAGACTCCGTTTGTCTCAATGTTAGGGCTCGTTTGTGACTGGCAACGCTTGAAACGACGAGTACCGGTACTGTGCTTTTTACTTGAACATGGGTTTGTAATATTCAGATTGTTCGTGTAAGAAAACCTGTTGAGGTTGTTAAGTGTTGTTTTCTTCTCACAGAGAATTCGTTTGTTATTGAGCATTGATGAGATTCAACATCAGATCGGTTTACACTAAGTGTTGCAAACCGTATAAGAGGATACGACCGACAAAGACATTCAAATCCATGTCAGGCGCCATTTCGTCAGTCAATGGTTCTCATAACTGCAAGACAGCAAATGCAGTGTGACTCATGACTTGCAATGTCTTAACCAAGTCATATATTGGCGAGAAAAGACGGCCTTTTGCTTATGTCGGCTCCTTCTACGATACCGTAAATGCATGCAATGTTAACGCATAGGTCACCAGCAAAACGTTTTTAAGTAATACCATGACATTTAATTATATGAAACTATAGTAATCTTCGAAATCAATAAACCATTGACTATTGCGTTCGTGGTTTTAAACTTTTAACATAAAAGATTCCCATACACTAGCCAGTGAGCCACACGAATTTATAAAAAAAACACGCTTTCATGGGTTGGTCGTCTCGGCTGTCTGTTTGAATGAATGAATGTATAAATGGATACATTATTAATTGAATGATTGAACGAATGAATGAATGCATGAATGAATGAACGCACGAACGAACGAAGGAACGAACGAAGAACGAGCGAAAGAGCTAACGAACGGACGGATCGACGACCGACCTTCCGTTAACGCCTACCTACAACGCCCTACCTCAAAATGCAAACCGACTTGTACCCCCTCAGGTCGGTTAGGGGCGTCTGGATTCGGGCTTACGAATTAATAATCGAAATCGTGTGTGTGTGTGTGTGTGCATTCCCGTCCGCGCCTAAGGCTGCAATGTGAGGACCCGGAGTTTGTCCCAGCACTCATACAAAATGAATATTTGAGAGCTTTAACTATATAAAAGATACCAGTGTTCGCGTTTAAGACGTACACACATCTAAAATACGTGATTATTATGCCAGGGGCGCACAAATCCTTGGTATTGCAGGAGTAACGTTTTATA
>VMBQ01002606.1:0-24455 GCA_007657795.1 Dreissena rostriformis
TTTCAAACATAATATAATTTTTCAAACAAGGCTTAACAACTTCATTTAAAGTGACTGTAAACCACGAATGACGAAAAAAGAAAAGTTCTAAAATACCGTATTTTTGTACAATTATTATTTTTATATTGATTAAAATATCACGACTGGTATATTAAAATACTTGAAAAAAGTTCATCTTTAAGTATATTCAGTAATAACATTTTGCGATGTGAAATCAAAAAAACATCTCGAAAATAGGTGACATAACGATATACACACTATAAATAACGCGAGTAGATTGAACATTCTGTATATAAAATATATGCAATTCACTACGCATGCACATTTTGCATTCCTGGGTTTATCATGTGACGATGATGATCAATCTACTTGCATTATTTACAGTTAACTGGTAGTTACCTGGTATACATACCCACAGGGGGAAGTTGCGCAAAATATATATATATATATTTATATCTGATTCAATACATTGTATTTGACGATATAATAATCACATTTTATTGTATGCTTTCTGGCAGTTTATAGTTTATAAACAAATTTAATTATCTCTAAGACAAAATGACATTGCTGGACAATACAATTACATGTTTATTTTATTTAGGATAGAGTAGGATTTAATACTTTATATAATAAAAAACATATCTTAACCATACCAACTCAATTACTGTACACAGAATCAAACCATTATTCCATTACATTGTGAAATCGTCTTCGTTAGATGCCACAACAAGCTACATTATTAACATGACATTATCTAATAAAATAACCTTACTGCATTTTGTACAATTGATCGAAGAGATCAATGTCTTTTCAACACAGTTACATTTACCAAACACTGGCATATTCCATACGTAACTTGTCAAAGAATGTTTTCCAAACAGATGACAAATGCGGTAGTTATTCTTGAATGCTTTGAGCTTTTATGAGTACGTACGTACAGCTCAGAGTTATTCCTGGTATCCACCGTTTTCTGTGTAAACAAATTATGTCTCACATATGTCTATAAAATCGAGTTCATCAACCTAATACATTGTTACAAACACAATACCTGTCACAATCGACATTAATATGCGTGTATTTTGTTGAGAAAGGCTCAAAACATAAACTTGATAACACACTGTTTATGGCGGAAGTTGTGAAATGTCGATTAGAGCAAAGCGAAAGAAAAGGTTACACTGCACAAATTGTTTTCACCGTAGTATCTGACGATCTCGTCTTATGCAAACAGGTGAAATTGTATAGTGTATAACAGTGTAGTTTGAATTAGGACACATTCTTATGACTGCATTCTCGCTGCGATTGGATAAGTTGCATGTTCCATTAGTAAGTTGAATAATATCGGGCGTATGTTTGCNGCTTTACCGTCGGTCATTAAATTAATGTTCAATAATACTTTGTTTGATACATGTAGTTAAAACATTATAACGCACGTAATAAACTAAAGAACTAATTTTCCAATTCAGTCCAATGTGGCACGTGAAGTATGCACAAACAAGGGTATTTATATATATATACTATTTACATATTGAAATGTTGATTTTCAATCGTTTGACATGGCATAGTGGAGCTTCAAAACAGGTTGTGTGTTCACTTCACTTCGCTTCACTTACACATTGTTTCATTCTTCTAAACATTGATCAACACCCTTAGCAGCCACATGGCCATCTTGGTTTAAAATGGCTGGCAGCACAACGAACTCAACCTTTTTACCTTTGCGTGTATATACGCGGAAGGAGTTTTCGTCGAAATCGTCACCACACTGCTTTGTATTTGAAGCAATTGGCGGCTCACTGAGGTTTGCCAACCAACATATTCGGGCACACTATCTAACGAATATAGGAGATGAGCTTATACACTTTGGACCACAGTCGCGCTGATTTCTCTACGGAATGCCTGCATATAAAAAGATCATTACAACTTTTGGATGTATTTTAACCTCGTTTGTAATGGGTGGATGGGGGCGAGGTGCATGAAAAGGAATCAAATCGTAGGGGGTATCATCGCGTTGAAATAAAACGCTCAATCGACTTTGTGTGTGGCGACAGTAACCCTTCGCTATCAAACAGTCTCAAAGTCAGAAACAATAATTAAAACCATTATCGTCGACGTTTCGAGATAATGATTTATCCGTTATTTTTCCCAATTGATATTAAATTTATTAATTTTCAAAAGTCGTAGGACGCACCAGATGTATCATTGACGGTTATATTATTCCCCATATATCGCTTTAGACACAGTTCTAAAACACGAAAACGATCAATTCTGTATTATGACTACTTTATTCAAACATGCCCTTCAATTAGCCATGTGGTTTAACTTTCATATGTCTTACCATGTGCATATATGTGCAATGTGAAAAAAAAATCATAAGAGTAGATCAATTATTTGTCGAGAAATAAAACGGAAATGTTTTTGTAAAAGTGATCTAAAGCAGATCAATGCTCGTGGTATCGAGCTCAAACTATATTTCGGCGTAGCTGTCTGAGCTCACTGTTGACATAGCTTTCTTACAATAAATTAATAAGCGGAAATATTGCATATTTATGAAATACAAACGTACTGCAAATTTATATAAACATGTATATCAATAACGGTTTCATGCATTTTGAAGATTGAAAATTAAACAGTTTTTAAGATAAATCGGTTAAAATAGAGAACAAACATTTCTATAACCCACAGAAACATACATAATTTTGCATAATACACCTCATGGTATGTTATGTTCAGTATGTATTGTGCATACATTAAGCGAAATAGCTATGATGTTTGACCACATCACTGGGTGTAAGACACCAAGGAGGCGTCAGGCATTCCAGCAAATAAGCCTTTAATTCCTTTGACAATTACAATCTATACAGTTGTTAATTTAAGTGTGTGTGTTTTTTTTTTTAATAAATAGGCGGAACATTAGTAGCAAGTTGTTCATGTTTATATTAACTATTCCGATTTATCATTGTATGTAACTCGCAGTGTACGTTTTATGCGAGTTGGATTCTGTTAAATTATCCGTGAATGTATTAGCCAAAGGGATATGACATGTAATAATGTAGAATACATTATGAAATAAGACTTGAATATTTTTCTGAATACTACATCCACTTTTGTAAAGCTTCGCTACTTTCAATTTCACATCAATTTACTAACTACTTCGAATCTGATGTTCCACTGAACTAGTATTACGATATTTGACATTAAAATTACAATTAAAAAGAACTATATGTAAACGTGTCAAACTTAATTATGAGTAGGTAAAACTTAATGTAGGACATTATGATGAAATATTCATCATGGCATTTACATACGTGTAGGACACTACTTTCGATATTAATTTAGCTAAGAACACTGTTAAGCTCTGAATTTGCATTTTCCTACAGGCCAAATAATACACCACGACAAATAATATTTTAGAATTGTATTGCCCGTTTGCTGTCTGTAGTTGTATTTTTACGCAAAATAATCACATTAATATTCCTTCAATGACGAGTATAACTTATAATCTAAGATATCTTTAATCAAAATGCAAACATATTCCAAATTTGAATTTTAGATAATTCCAGGGGCACGTTCGGTTTAACGTTCAATCCTGGGGAAGGCATTCTATTGTATTTAGCTTTTCCTTGAAATAATGATTATCAAAAACTTTTGCAAATATTGTTGTCAAATATTTAATAACTTAAAAGAAACAAGTATTTTTGAGGCAACAGAAAATATCTTCCCCGTCATATAATTTATACAATTCCTCTATTGGTTGATGCTACCCTCGATCACCTTAAAGAAATCAGCAACAGTTTTGTTTGTGTCCTAACATTTGTTTAGAGGATTATATGGGTTATACAGATCTTTAAGATGAATTATTAAGCCGACGACGATATCTCTAATATATGTTAGTTTTACATTAGTAAATATATTTCGGGAATTTCATAAGATTTTGCATCGAAAAGGTGCTTTATTTTCCCGTAAAGGTACATTGTAATAGATGTGTTAATAATAATAAAAATAATAATAATAATACTAATAATAATACTAATAATAATAATAATAATAATAATAATAATAATAATAATAATAATAATAATAATAATAATAATAATAAAACGTTTGGGTGAATTATTTTGAAACATTGTTACCCTATACATGTTGTGGTACTTAGATTATGAACGAAGATGCTAGTGTGTAAGGCGAAAACTATCAATAGTCGTTTTATTAGATCGTGCAAAATATCTGATATTTTATGCACATATTGACATTAGAAATAAAAAAACTGAGCCACATGCCCGGTTTAAGCACTAAGCTGACAAGGCTTCAGCCTTGGGCCCCCGATTTTTAACGGCAGGCCAGTTTCCCAATGTATGATCTTTCTTTATTACACAATTTAACGACTCTATCGGGATTTGCAGAATACATTTTATGTGCGAGTTTACCAGTTTCCCGATGTTTATCCAATTGTAAACGTTTAGTTCGCTTTGATTTACTATGCTATACATTGTATTTCTGTGTTGTGTTTCCATTCGGAACCACTAGTTTCTCTGTTTATTATACAAGTCGTTTAGTAAATTTATGTGAAATCGAAAGTAGCGAAGCTTTACAAAAGTGGATGTTGTATTCAGAAAAATATTCAAGTCTTATTTCATAATGTATTCTAAATTATAACATGTCATATCCCTCTGGCTAATACATTCACGGATAATTTAACGGAATCCAACTCGCATCAAACGTACACTGCGAGTTACATAAAATGATAAATCGGAATAGTAAATATAAACATGAACAACTTGCTACTAATGTTCCGCCTATTTATTTAAAAAAAGCACACTTAAATTAAATATTTTAATGTGTTCTTTATCTTGCATGGTATTGTTATTCATGTTAATACTCGTACCTCGTGATCGAAATTGATCAAAGTGAAAATACGAAGAAAAAACAGACTTTATTAAAAACTATTCTTAACTTTAAAGAAGACGTAGGCTATGGCGAACATATGCATTGCCTTTAATTTACATGGTCAGACCACTCTGATTTCAAAATATTATGTTTAGTTCAACACCATGATAAATAAAAAATAACAGACACGAACAGTTTATCATGAATGTGTATTATGCTACAATGGTGCTTTAAATTTAAAAAAATACTAAGAAATTGTATTCGGTAGCCTTGGCTTTCTTGTGAACCACAGAAAATAACCGTTGTTAGCTTATCAATGATTATGTTTTGGTTTAAACACTATTTATTTAGTTCATAGAAAGTACATAATAAGCAATACAATACAAAACATACATACTATTTTCGAACAAAATACAAGGCAGGTAGAAATTGCAGTATTGCTTAACATAAAGGCTGTAGTATACAATTTGACAGAATTGAGAAAAAAGCTCGAGGCTTATGCAATGTCGAGGCTTATGCAATGTCTCTCTTCTGTCAGTTAGGAGCGCTGCTGTTATGGTGTAAACAACCAAAATTATGTTTATGGTTTGATTTATGTGTGATAATATATATCCTTCGTTTGATGGAACTCTTCATATAAATATATGCAATGTTGGCATTTAATAAGACGTTAAAGTTATACGGATATAAAATCCTTCAGTACACACACTTTCAACATATTAAAAAGGCTACCTGTAAATTTCAAGGCAAATTGTTTTTCTTATCTTTACATATTGCGTACATGAATCAATTCTTATGATCATCTGTAGTTAGTATTAGAGGACATTACTCTGAGCCTAAAGAATTAAGAATTTAAATATCAAGCCCAGATGAATTCTTTTATTCATCAATCAATCAATAAATTGCATGATGACAATGAAACACATATAATGGCACGAGACAATCAATCAGTAAATAAAAGCAACCCATGCACAAACCAATACAAAATAAATGGAAGAAAAAGCCTGAAATGAATACACAAAAACAGAGAAAACATGCTTTTGGAATGAACATTTAACTAAAATATTCTTGAGTAAGACAAAATAAATGTGTTATAGTTAACTCGTTACAAATGCAAATACAAAATAGATTAATAAAACAATACCTAATGAAGGGCCACACTTGTATATATTAAAAGTCATTGTAATGTGCTACATGATACAGGGTCCAGTTGCTGCGAAAAATGCTTGTACAATGCATACAATACCATTTACCGACAATATGGAGTTCAGCTTTCAAACATTTTGGTTTGTAAATGAGACGCACATGTGCGCGCCGGATCTGCAATTATTGCTTGCTATGTCTTGGTAAGGAAAGTTTCGACTGATGGCAACATACTACAACCGTTGTGCCCCTCATTGACGTCGTTTGGTTCTGCTTCCGTATACACGTTGTTCGGTATTCCTGAAGTTAAAGAATTGCCAAGACCTGCTAGAGTTTCGTTTGAAACATAGTATCGTGGCATATTTCCTTCGAATTCATCTTTATCCGAGGAATTACTCTCCTCTTCGTCTGATGTTTCCTGATGACCATCTGTTGGAGTATGACTAGGTGCTTGCATGAGAACCGACGACTGGTAACATTTGGCCACCCCTTTTGCTAGCACGCTTTCGCCCAGGAAAAGTGCTGGCCAAACAACATACTCGACTGTATCGCCCTCCTCGGTAAATGCCTCGTATACGTTTCTGTCAAAATCTCCACCTTTGATTGTATGTACCTCAATTGGTGGTCTATGCAAATTCAGCAGCCAGAAGATTCGAATACACTCTCGAACGAAGACAGGACATGAATTTGCAAATTTTTGTCCTTGAAAACCAGGATTTAATGTTTTCTTGAATACCTAAAATATTGTATGATATATGTGTTAATTCAAAATAGTTGTTATATGTTTATTGGTAATCACATAGAAGCATGCGCACAAAAGTCGCATCAAGGACAAATTAACTCTGGCTATTAAAATAACTTCAGTTATATGCAGTATTACAATTAAAATGCAATTTAAGCATTTACCTGAACAAGCAAACTTAAGGCGAGTTCCGATGTACCAGAAGCTGTCATTTGAATAAATCGTGCCTCGTCGAACACCTCCTCTTNAAAAAAAAAAAAAAAAAAAAAAAAAAAAAAAAAAAAAAAAAAAAAAAAAAAAAAAAAAAAAAAAAAAAAAAAAAAAAAAAAAAAAAAAAAAAAAAAAAAAAAAAAAAAAAAAAAAAAAAAAAAAAAAAAAAAAAAAAAAAAAAAAAAAAAAAAAAAAAAAAAAAAAAAAAAAAAAAAAAAAAAAAAAAAAAAAAAAAAAAAAAAAAAAAAAAAAAAAAAAAAAAAAAAAAAAAAAAAAAAAAAAAAAAAAAAAAAAAAAAAAAAAAAAAAAAAAAAAAAAAAAAAAAAAAAAAAAAAAAAAAAAAAAAAAAAAAAAAAAAAAAAAAAAAAAAAAAAAAAAAAAAAAAAAAAAAAAAAAAAAAAAAAAAAAAAAAAAAAAAAAAAAAAAAAAAAAAAAAAAAAAAAAAAAAAAAAAAAAAAAAAAAAAAAAAAAAAAAAAAAAAAAAAAAAAAAAAAAAAAAAAAAAAAAAAAAAAAAAAAAAAAAAAAAAAAAAAAAAAAAAAAAAAAAAAAAAAAAAAAAAAAAAAAAAAAAAAAAAAAAAAAAAAAAAAAAAAAAAAAAAAAAAAAAAAAAAAAAAAAAAAAAAAAAAAAAAAAAAAAAAAAAAAAAAAAAAAAAAAAAAAAAAAAAAAAAAAAAAAAAAAAAAAAAAAAAAAAAAAAAAAAAAAAAAAAAAAAAAAAAAAAAAAAAAAAAAAAAAAAAAAAAAAAAAAAAAAAAAAAAAAAAAAAAAAAAAAAAAAAAAAAAAAAAAAAAAAAAAAAAAAAAAAAAAAAAAAAAAAAAAAAAAAAAAAAAAAAAAAAAAAAAAAAAAAAAAAAAAAAAAAAAAAAAAAAAAAAAAAAAAAAAAAAAAAAAAAAAAAAAAAAAAAAAAAAAAAAAAAAAAAAAAAAAAAAAAAAAAAAAAAAAAAAAAAAAAAAAAAAAAAAAAAAAAAAAAAAAAAAAAAAAAAAAAAAAAAAAAAAAAAAAAAAAAAAAAAAAAAAAAAAAAAAAAAAAAAAAAAAAAAAAAAAAAAAAAAAAAAAAAAAAAAAAAAAAAAAAAAAAAAAAAAAAAAAAAAAAAAAAAAAAAAAAAAAAAAAAAAAAAAAAAAAAAAAAAAAAAAAAAAAAAAAAAAAAAAAAAAAAAAAAAAAAAAAAAAAAAAAAAAAAAAAAAAAAAAAAAAAAAAAAAAAAAAAAAAAAAAAAAAAAAAAAAAAAAAAAAAAAAAAAAAAAAAAAAAAAAAAAAAAAAAAAAAAAAAAAAAAAAAAAAAAAAAAAAAAAAAAAAAAAAAAAAAAAAAAAAAAAAAAAAAAAAAAAAAAAAAAAAAAAAAAAAAAAAAAAAAAAAAAAAAAAAAAAAAAAAAAAAAAAAAAAAAAAAAAAAAAAAAAAAAAAAAAAAAAAAAAAAAAAAAAAAAAAAAAAAAAAAAAAAAAAAAAAAAAAAAAAAAAAAAAAAAAAAAAAAAAAAAAAAAAAAAAAAAAAAAAAAAAAAAAAAAAAAAAAAAAAAAAAAAAAAAAAAAAAAAAAAAAAAAAAAAAAAAAAAAAAAAAAAAAAAAAAAAAAAAAAAAAAAAAAAAAAAAAAAAAAAAAAAAAAAAAAAAAAAAAAAAAAAAAAAAAAAAAAAAAAAAAAAAAAAAAAAAAAAAAAAAAAAAAAAAAAAAAAAAAAAAAAAAAAAAAAAAAAAAAAAAAAAAAAAAAAAAAAAAAAAAAAAAAAAAAAAAAAAAAAAAAAAAAAAAAAAAAAAAAAAAAAAAAAAAAAAAAAAAAAAAAAAAAAAAAAAAAACATAGAAAAAAAAAATGTGTTTACACATCTGCGCATTTTACAGACGTTTCAGACATACACTGCAAATATTATAAAAACAAAGTATATTCGTTCTAGGTATAATTTGTAATAAATAGTGTTGCTTTAAAAAAAAACGAATACTGATGATATTTTATAACTGTTTGATTTAAATTGTATTGCTTTGAGATGCGCGTTTATTTACACATGTTTATTTTTCGATTTATTCAAGGTGAAGTTTTATATTCAGCTAGACCATTTTAATCGAAATGCTTTGAATTGCCCATTCGAATGCGGTGTTGTAGCTTTAATACATGTGTATGGTATGTATTATACTGTACTATATAGACTGAACGTCATTTAACTTAAATAAACAAAGTTGGCGGTTAGAAGATTTTTGTCAGCTGATATATTTTCTTCCCCGTAATTACTTATATATATATATAATTATTAAAGCATAAAGCATAAAAACGAATGACAAAAAACACTTACGCTGTTAATTTGTTTTTTAGTTGCTCATTTTCTTTAGCATAGATTTCGTTGTAGTACAAATCCTTTTCTTTCATTTGCTGTTCCTGTAAAATATATAATATATACGCAGTTACTTTAAGAGTAACTTACAAAAAACATATGCTGTAAATTAATTCTTTAAATAAAAAAACTATGTTTACATGTACATGCCGATTAGAAAGCCGTTTACTATACTCGTTAACGTTTATTATACACGAATCAAATCGTATGTAAACAAATATCGTTTATTATGGGATGTCTTTAAACAAAAATAGTAAATAACAAGCAGAATTATGCGTTATCTTTTTAATTAACGGGACATGACTAAATAGTTTAGTTTAAACATTTGTATTTTAGCTCGATTGCATCGAAAGCCTGAGGCTTACTGAAACGCTCTTGAGCGCTCGAGTAAGACAAGTACTCGGTGTCTTTGGGGGAGATTTAAAGAACATGCCCAAAGTGTGGATCGAACCCAAGACCTCCAGATCGCTTGACGGACACCATATCCCACGGCCACCTAATTAACTTAATAGTAAGTACATCTGTATGTGTCCGCTTTTCAGGCAACACATATGCGGCACATGTACGCTTTGTAAATAAGATGTTCAATATTGATAACTCGTTTTTCTAAGAGGTTAGAATGTTATAAAGCGACTTGATTGTCATAATATGACACGTTATGTTGTTTTGATACACATGGCGTTAAAGTAATGTGTAGGATATAGAGCAGACGGTGTAAGAATTCCGCAAAATAAGTCTTTTTTCCTTATGTGTTACCCCCAAAAAACGGAACTTAACACATAACAGATAACACTAAGTTTAAAACAGTAGTAGTATTAGTTAAAATATTTTATATTCCACTAACAGTCCTTGTTACAGATACCAGATTTATAACGAGCACATATACAACGCAATGACTCTAATGGAAGAACTTGTCTCGACAATTAAATAACATATTGCAAATTGTTGTTTTTATTTTGATATTGACACTGATAAAGTGTACACTAACTCTACCTTGGTAGCAATAATAAGTTGTAAGGAATAGTTTTCTTCCCCGCTTGCTCTAATTTCTTCATTCTGCAAATCGTTCTTCTCATTTAGCCGCTCCAATTCATTTCGAAGTCGGTTGTGCTCTTCTTCTAAGGCAAGCATCTGTTTTGATACATGTATGCATTTAAATAATGATTCAACCGACTAGGGTGCGAATATATATTGCAATAAAATATTTGATTTAGTTATCAGTCTCAGGTTCCTTAGACGGACTTGTTCACAGCTTTTTGGCATGTTTTGAAGTTTGTCATTTAATGCTTTAAATTGATAAATATAAACATCAGAACTAAAGAGCTACAATATAAAAACAAGAATAAAAGTAATAAAAAAAAACAAAAAAAACACACACACACCAGGGCTCAAACCACTGACCCATCGAGTAAAAGCCAGGGGCCGAAACCACTCAGCCATCCGTTTTCATGTGTTTATGTGTTTTATTCAGGTTTATATTAGGGTCGTCGTTGAGTCTTTACGACAGCATTATGTGCGGACCTGACCGTCTGTCATCACATGGGTTGCCATTTATTTTATACTTAGTATAACCATTCACGTGTTGTTACAAAATTTTACGATAACACAAGAAATCGAAATTTTTAAATCGTTTCGCGTCTGAGACGCTTTATAATTTTATCAATTTCTAACGAGGATTTTTCGGAAACGAAAGTGCATTTTCAGTATAAGTCCGTGGCATAAGTGTTTTTTTCGCACACTGATGTACATTGCTCATTTATTTCTTCAATCTGTGTCAAAAAGTTGAAAACATCTCATTTTGATAAACTGTGAACAAGTCCCTTTGCTTTGCATAAAAATCAACAACGATATTGATCGTATAATGTAAACGCTTAACAATAATATATGGTTAACACAACACGAAATGTATAATACTAAATAACCAAAATGTTGTTTCTTCTTCACAGTAAACAGTTCGTAGTATATATGTGGCGTGTTCTGAGAAAACTGGGCGAAATGCTTGTGCGTGACTTGTCATCCCAGATTAGCCTGTGCAGTCCGCACAGGCTAACCAGGGACGACAATTTCCGCTTTTATGGAATTTTTCGTTTAAAGGATGTCTCTTCTTAGCGAAAATCTAGTTTAGGAGGAAAGTGTCGTCCCGGATTAGCCTGTGCGGACAGCACAGGCTAATCTGGGATGACACTTTACGCAAAAGCATTTTGCCCATTTTTCTCAGAATACGCCACATATTACAACAAAACTTGCGATATTTAAGTTTCTTTTAAAATGGATTTTTAATAATGGAGTACCCAATGCCACTGCTTTCATACATATAAGTATCGTAAAGAAAGGAAAATAAGGGTATAAAGTGAGGTGGACAAGTTTGAAATACATTTCAAACGCAATATGCCATCTTTTAAATTATGAAAGTTCACACTATTGGTGTTGCCACTGCAATTGTAACACAAAATCAATGGTTTATATCGTTGCATATGATTCTTTATTAACTATAAATAAAAACATTCGAGGGAAAGGAGCTATTGGTAACTATTGTTTCTTAGAATTAAAATCGATATGTATTAACGCGTAAAAAAATCTGAAACAAACAAAGCTGACACCAGATACACAGTGAAGTGAAACCCGAAAACAAACGATCTGTATTTCTTTATTTTCATATTCGAAAAGTATGAACTGTTATCAAACAACTAAATTATTTTACAAACAATCGTTTGTCTGACCTTGCTCGCAAACGATTCATGCATATCATCCTTTTCTTTCATTAATTCTTGTAGTTGGTTATTTTGTTCTTCGGATGTCGACTTCATGGTTTGTAACTCTGTTCTCATCATTTGCCTCTCTTTCTCAAACGAACCTATTTGCTGCCTCTTAAAAATAATTGAAAATAAATACGTTATGTGTATCTCTAAAATAAAAAAGAATAACTAACTTGTTTTGATTCCCCTGTTTTATAAATACATAATCAAAGAAAGAATATTTTCAAAAACAAAAAATCGCAAGAATCTGTTGATCCACTTAAGTCTATCATGTAATCAGAAAGTACTTTACATAACAACAAACTAGTGTTACGAATGCACAACTGTTCACTTGTCTATTGTGGTGGAAAATACCATGACGCAATTTATACGACAGGGTCACAATAATAAATTTAAAGGTGGAAAGAACATGTTATTGGTGAATTCTAAATTTGCTTTTCATATAGAACATGACTAACCGGTGATCTGCAATTTTCTAACTTTTATTATGAAATATACATATATTTAAAAAAAGAATAAATAAATCTTTTGTCACTAGTGTTAGTATTGCTTCCAATCTTTCATAAAGGTTATTACTTATTACTCTACCTCACTGGCAACTATTCTCCCAAGCTCCTTTTTGTCATTCATTAATGCTCGAAGACGGTCATTCAGTTCATTGTTTGTTGTTTTTATCTTTTCTAATTCCGTACTGAGAGACTCCTTCTCCTTTTCTGACAAAATCATCTCTTGGCGCTAAATTAACAAGTAATGTTTACAAACATTAAAACCAAAAGGGAGGAAACATGTGTAATACTTTGGTTCATGTTTGTAAAGAATGCATAACGGTCTTTGTGTACGTGTCGTTTGTTGTCTTTTTTTAAAGCAATACATACAATAACGCGTGTGGATGTTTTATTTTATACGCAATTCGAACACACCTGGGTATCAACAAGCTCGTCTAATGTACTGCTCTTCTTCCGAAATATTGACATCTTTTCACGCTGCTCTTCGTATGCCATTTTTAATTCTTCCAAATTGGTCTGAAGTGTCAGCCGTTCTTCTTCCAATGCGACCATTTGTCTAAGTTTCAATTCCTAAGAGAGTTCGAAAAACCAAACAAAATATTATAAGTTCTTTATTTAAATTGAATGTTGTTTATGTGTTTCGTAATCCCTTACAAACGCTTGAATACTCAACATTTATCTAGTACATGCATATTTACTTTAGCATACATACTTAAATGATGTACGCAAAAATACAGTCGTTGTAGAAAGTGATATATAACTAGAACTGTCACTGTCGCGCCTGAAATATCCCACCCCTCCGCTCCACATGCCACTTTGTCAGAGGGCATTGACAGGTTACCTTTAAGAACCGTTTTTTTCCAATATTATGCAAGCTTCCTTGATAACTAACATTATAGTCAAGATATGCCCTAGACACAATTTCATCCCGAACATTCACTTCGGAAATAATGTTCAATTTTGAAAGCAATAAATACGGTTTTAAGCACTGCACTTCCCCTCAGTAAGACCTACCTACACATTAGGTTCAAAGTTGAAACTTTTTTATAAATTTCAAGTTATGAGCCGAACACAATTTGAATGTAAACATTAATAAAGGGCAATAGCTCTAAAAATGCGGAAGCAAGAGTTATGTTTTTGAACTCTATATCCCCTAAATGACATACATAATTATTAAGTATCAATCTGATATATTTTTCATTCAATTTGTGAGATATGCTCAGGACAAATGTATGGTCTACGGACAGATTGACAGACAAACAGATGCTCCTGGCATTTCCAGTATACCCACTTTACTTCGTATCGGTGGAGGTATAATTATACGAGGCATAATTCTAGTCAGGAGATTACTCTACCGGAGTTGAATCTTTTTCCTCTAGCACAGACTTGTCTTTCTGTAATTGTGAAATCTGGTCCGCCTGTTCCTTTATTGTTTTGTGCACACTCTCCAATTCTGTTTGCAAGCTCTGTATCTCTTCGTCAGATGATTGTATTTGCATTAGCTAAAATATTAATAAAATTAAACAATAAATACACAAATACTTCTTTACATTAAGATTCAAACTATGTATTTACCTGTCTGAATTTACCAACACATTTCTATTCTAAATCATCTCGTTTTCGTCATGATATCTCGCTCACTTGTAAGAACTTGTTCATCGATAGAGAAACTGACAAATTTCAAATTGTGATTCTGGTGTTTTGGTTATTAGTTTCGATAACACATGACTTAGATAAACAAAAATACCCTTGATACGTGGTTATTACCGACATGTTAATGTGATAGCCTTTTAGCATTTAAATGAATACCATCCATGTGATAGAGTTCTTTTAAATTTTAAAAGAGGATCTTTGCATTCCGGTGTACAATATGCAGTGATTTCCATTTACATGATGAGCCCCTTATACGCGATATTTTAATCATCACTACATTATTTGATGTATATGTTTTTGTAAATTATGATTTTTTTTTCCGTTTTTATACATATGCCATATTTCGAGAAGTGCAATCGGAATACCTGTGTCGACATATTTGCTTCAAGTGTACTGTTTTCGTCAATCAAAGAATGAAGTCTCTCAGCCTGTTCTGCTGTTGTTGTGTGCAGTTGTTCAACCTTAGAGTGTAAAGCCCCCTGTTCCTCTTCCAACGCAAGAATACGCTCTTTCTTTAAGTACAGTATTTGTAAAATTAGCGAAGTATTATTTGTTTTTGTTGTCATATTTTACAACACAATATGCGCTTTTGTCGTACAATCGGGTTGAATTTGTTATGCTCAATGTAAATCGAATATATACTATACACAAATATATGAAATCCGTTCTCTTTTTCTTAGATGAAAGAAATAATCAACCTAAATTGGGCACTCATAAGCAAATGAAGACATCGTTGGAAATGATTTATTTTCCTTTAAATAATCATAATAATACAGATATGCTGAGAACACGCTTTGGTGTCGATCGTCATAAGAAGTTAATTTATCAATGTTGTATTTCCTTGTTTTAGTATTATCGCCTATCATCCAAACCTTTTAAACAACTATCTAAAACTAAAATATATGCAGTTGGTAACAGGAAGGTATAAATTGCATAAGTTTACCACCCTGCCATGTTCTTATGGGTCGGTCACCCATACGTTCTTTACTGTTTATTGTTTGCCAGGACATGCAGTATTGTTAGATGTGTTCTGTACCGGAACGGAGGCGGTTTCGTCTAGAGCCGCGTTATCCGTTCTATGTAAGTATTCTATGCTGGTTATTACTTTCTTTGAAATACGCTTGTTTCCGAAATTCAATGTGTTTTATTCATTTTCTTGTTTAAGCAAACGTTTTGCCTTTATCTTTAACAGTGAGAACATAGGTAACAGCCTTGTTTATTTTTATTAAATTATTTTATTTTCAAATTCCCAATACGAAAAAAGGTTCGTGAAATATTCGTTCTGCTAGACGACTTAATGCCTAAAATATCGAAACTTCTTGATATGTTATACTGTTACATATATAAGAAAATACGTTATACCTGTAAAGTATTATATTCAACTAATGTAACATTTTCTTCTTTTATTTCTTTCATATGGTTAGTCTGTTCTTCGTACATCTCTTTCACTTTTTCAATGTATTCGAGGAAATTTTCATTTTCTTCTTCTAGCTCAGGTATCCGTTGACTCTTAAACTCCTGTATAATTTGCAAACAATGTTTAAAACAAAATATTTGCTATTCGTACCACAACGCTTTAAACATCTCAAAATCTAGATGTCTGTCGGCCTTATGTCAAGGTCGTTGTCAAGAAAACCATTCATACTTCTTTTCAATGACAGTGAAAACCTTACATAAAAGCTGCGAACACAGGCAATTTAGGTAACACGTCTGTTCTAATGGGTGAGCATGTGAACTATCTTATTTCGAAATTGGAAGTTTCGTGGTAATTTTGCCGTCTACATGGTGTTCTTTTGTGGAAAAATTGTGTTTCGATATTACCTTAAAAAATATTGAGTTACAGATTGGACAAGAGTCGGCGGAGTGATACCAGAACCGCTTATAGGCTGAAACGCTTTGATAGCTATATCGAGCTATACCCAAATACACTAGACAGTAAAAAGGTAACAGTAACTTCACTAATCAACTTATGACAGCAAATTAGTCTTGTGAACCCATTCTTTGGAGAAATATTGTGTATTGATTATATTGACAAATTAAGGTGATTTAGTTCAATAGTCTGTACTTTTCAACGTTATCATTTCTTTCATACATATTATNAATATTGTGCATTGATTATATTGACAAATTAAGGTGATATAGTTCAATAGTCTATACTTTTCAAAGTTATCATTTCTTTCATACATATTATTTATTCTTTAAGTCTCAGTAGGGATGTTTTATTAGATACGTGTAAACTGAGGATAAAACCAAATATTGAGACAATTTAATGTTGGTTACATGTTGTAATAAGTAAGGAATAATGCTGACTCACCTCTATTCGGACTAGTTCGTCTTTCGCCATTTCACATTCATGTTCGACGCGTTTAAACACGTTTTTTACATCCTTTTGTTCGCTGTTTAATTAAAATATCTTGAAATGTTCAACATAATTATACAACATACTTGAGTCTATGTGGACTAAAAATGTAAACTTAAAATACGAACAGAAAACATCGAAACACAAATACAATTTTCTATCGAACCTTTCTTTGGTAAGCTTAAATATGAACGTAACTGCACTTATCAACAACGTAAATCACTGTTTTTTCATGTTCATATTTTAAAAAAAAATGACGCGTTGATATAAACATTATTTTCCCAAAACCGACCAATATTTAAATGGTGTGTACTTACGTAAAAAAAATCACAGTAATCTAACATTCTTGCCAAGCATTGTTTTGTTACTGCAAAGCAGCTCACCTTGATTTCAATTCGGCATGTTCTTCTTTAAGCTGTTGATTTTCAGCAAGTAACACCTTATAATTTACTTCCATTTTGTCCGTGTCACCTAAAGGTCGGCTCTGAAAAATGCAGGTATTGACGTGCAGTAAATGGGTGCGTTTTAAAATAGTACATTAGACGATGACGTAATGACGTAATCAAAATAATCGACCTTGGATTTATAGTTTCTTGTACATGTATTTTGTTTTTAATGGAATGATGCAGGCGTTTTTTTTTAATAAGTGCTTTTAGTGGAGTTTGTCTTTTAATTAACGTTGTTTCATAACAATATTCGACTATAAGTTTGTTAATTTTGAAATAGTAATGCTTAAATTTGAGCCTTTCTGTAAAAAAGGGGTTTAATGCATGTGCGTAAAGTGTCGTCCCATATTAGCCTGTGCAGTCCGCACAGGCTAATCAGCGACGACACTTTCCGCCTAAACTAGATTTTCGCTAAGAAGAGACTTTGTTTACACGAATATCATTAAAGCGGAAATTGTTGTCCTCGATTAGCCTGTGCGGACTGCACAGGATAATCTGGAACAACACTTTACGCACATGCATTAAACCCCCTTTACACAGAGCGTGGCCCATATGTTTATATGCATCTATCGAACACGAGCAACCCATACCATGTTCTCCTCGACTGGACCGGTTAGACGTAGAACCTCTTCTATACCGGAAGTCACGTGATGTATGGAGGGCTCACCAGATACCAGCGCGACAACCAGTTGAGACGTCATATTGTATATTTATGATTAAAACTAAAAACAAGTGCATTAACTAGTTACTGAATTGTCGTAAATCAATTTGTATCCGTTGCATATACAATAAGCTTCGTATAACATACACATGCAAACTATGATTGCATCTGGAATGCTATCAATATGGCGACTTGCTTTCAATGCGTAGATCGACAGACCGCTCAGGTTGTGTGTAGGAACATGCTAAAGATAGGATTTACCACACAGTATTTTTTAATTTCTTAGGGGCCATACCTCTGCAATAATTCCTATTACAATCTAGCCCAAAATCAATAAATTCCTGCATATACCACTGTGCTGTGTACGTTTCGTTAACACTGATGTTGAAACAAATGTTTGAGTCACATGCGAAACCCAAACTTAAGTATTAATATTGAATCTCAATTTAGATAAAATTACCAGTTATATAAGTGTTAAACCATTCATCCATTTAATCTGAAACTGATAAGTATACAAATCTATATTCGCGATACATAAAGATTTCTTTGCTGTTATGTTTCACAGACTTTAAATGTAAATCATATCAGGTTTAATTATGACATTAACACAGGTTGAACATTATTTTACCACAAGGAAGACATGCTCACTGTTATTAATTACTTGCTAACTAGGCTATAGATTTAATTTTATCTATGCCCATTAGAATATATCTGGTGGTTACAAGGTAGAAATCGGTCTTTTTTTGCTCTTAAAAACTAAAAAATAATCGCGTTTGTCAAAATAGACGTATACGTCTAGAAATCCTACTTTCGGTTTTAAATCCGTACCATTTGAAAAATAATAAATTACTTGGTAACTATATAGGCTATAGATTTAATTTTATATATGCCAATTAGAATATATCTGGTGGTAACAAGGTAGAAATCCGTTTTTTTTTTGCGCTTTAAAATTTCGTGTTTGTCGAAATGGACGTATACGTATAGAAATCCTACTTTCGGTTTTAAAAGCGGTACCGTTTGAAAAATAATAAATTACTTGCTAACTAGGCTATAGATTTAATTTTATCTATGCCAATTAGAATATATCTGGTGGTGACAAGGTAGAAATCCGTCTTTTTTGCGCTTAAAAACGTAAAAACAATCGCGTTTGTCGAAATGGACGTATATGTATAGAAATCCTACTTTCGGTTTTAAAAGCGGTACCGTTTGAAAAATAATAAATAACTAGCTAACTAGGCTATAGATTTAATGACAATTTTGCACACTTTCAAATTGCATCTATATGTATTGATTAACATGTACTTCATTTCAAGGTCAGAGGCTTTAACATGTGAGTACACAATAACAATACATTTTGATTACTACAAGCAAGCGGTTTCAATAAACTTTATTTTCAACGTCCACGTTATCTTATAAAATATACATACCTGAGGTTTTCCAACAATATATTACACTATGAAACTAGTTATTCTTGAATGCTCTGAGCTTTTATGAGTACGTACGTACAGCTAAGAGTTATTCCTGGTATCAACCGTTTTTCGTGTCAAAAAATTGTGTCTCACGTATGTCTATAAAATCGAGTTCATCAACCTAATACATTGTTACAAACACAATACCTGTTACAATCGACATTAATATACGTGTATATTGTTGAGAAATGCTCAAAATATAAACTTGATAACAAACTGTTTATGGAGGAAGTTGTGAATTGTCGATTAGAGCAAAGCAAAAGAAAAGGTTACAATGCACAATTGTTTTCACCGTAGTATCTGACGATCTGGTCTTATGCAAGCAGGTGAAATTGTATAGTGTATAACAGTGAAGTTTGAATAAGGACACATTCTTATGACTGTATTCTTGCTGCGATCGGATAAGTTGCATGTTCCATAAGTAAGTTGAATAATATCGGGCGTATGTTTGCATTTTAAACAAGTTGTTATTAAAATAAATGTACAATGTGGTGTTGGTGTATCTTTTACTATTTTACTACGTTAAAGAGATGTATGAGGGTTGAAATGCTATGAAACACTTTCTGCATTTATTAAACTATTTATTGAACATATTCCATATTTGTTTGCGGATATTAAGCTAGACTATTTAATATATACATAGAAAATATTGCATACATGCACACACGCAAAGTAAAGAAATGGAAAAAGAAACAGCATAAAATCAAATTAACACAGAAAACAAATAAGAACAAAGAAATGAATATTCATTATTAGAATGAAATATAAACACATTATATGACGCCACACTATGCCGTAAGTCCTATTTCCGAGTTGCATTGATGACTTTAAACAACGTCATAATATTTATCGGACCACATACTAGGATTCTTCAGCGCTCCCATCTTCGACGTCCGCGGCAGCCTCGTATGCCTCAATGCCGGCGTACAAAGTCTCGCCCTCGTCGGGATTATCGCCGTAAAGTNGTTTCCTACTTTCGGTTTTAAAAGCGGTACCGTTTTAAAAATAATAAATTACTTGCTAACTATATAGGCTATAGATTTAATTGTATCTATGCCCATTAGAATATATCTGGTGGTTACAAGGTAGAAATCCGTCTTTTTGCGCTTTAAAACTAAAAAATAATCGTGTTTGTCGAAATGGACGTATACGTATAGAAATCCTTCTCTCGGTTTTAAAAGCGGTACCGTTTGAAAGATAATAAATTACTTGCTAACTATATAGGCTATAGATTTCATTTTATCTATGCGAATTAGAATATATCTGGTGGCTACAAGGTAGAACTCCGTCTTATTTTGCTCTTTAAAACTAAAAAATAATCGCGTTTGTCAAAATGGACGTATACGTCTAGAAATCCTACTTTCGGTTTTAAAAGAGGTACCGTTTGAAAAATAATAAATTACTTGCTAACTATATAGGCTATAGATTTCCTTTTATCTATGCGAATTAGAATATATCTGTTGGCTACAAGGTAGAAATCCGTCTTGTTTTGCTCTTTAAAACTAAAAAATAATCGCGTTTGTCAAAATGGACGTATACGTCTAGAAATCCTACTTTCGGTTTTAAAAGCGGAACCGTTTGAAAAATAATAAATTACTTGCTAACTATATAGGCTAAAGATTAAATTGTAAATATGCTAATTAGAATATATCTGGTGGTTACAAGGTAGAAATCCGTCTTTTTTGCGCTTTAAAACTTAAAAATAATCGTGTTTGTCGAAATGGACGTATACATATAGAAATCCTACTTCGGTTTTAAAAGCGGTACCGTTTGAAAAATAATAAATTACTTGCTAGCTAGGCTATAGATTTAATTTTATCGATGCCAATTAGAATATATCTGGTGGGTACAAGATAGAAATCCGTCTTTTTTGCGCTTAAAAACGTAAAACAATCGCGTTTGTCGAAATGGACGTATATGTATAGAAATCCTACTTTCGGTTTTAAAAGCGGTACCGTTTGAAAAATAATAAATTACTTGCTAACCTGGCTATAGTTTTAATTTTATCTGTGCCAATAATAATATATCTGGTGGTTATAAGGTAGAAATCCGTCTTTTTGCGCTTTAAAATATAAAAATAATCGCGTTTGTCGAAATGGACGTATACGTATAGAAATCCTACTTTCGGTTTTAAAAGCGTTACCGTTTGAAAAACAATAAATTACTTGCTAACTTGGCTATAGATTAAATGACAATTTTGCACACTTTCAAATTGCATCTATATGTATTGATTAAAATGTACTTCATGTCAAGGTCAGAGGCTTTAACATGTGAGTACACAATAACAATACATTTTAAGTGATTACTACAAGCAAGCGATTTCAATAAACCTTATTTTCAACCTCCACGTTATCTTATAAAATATACATACCTGAGGTTTTCCAACAATATATTAAACTATGAAACATGCAACAGCAAAAGAAAGGCTGATATTACCAGTCAGTTTAACTACCTTAAGAAAGTTGATAAAGCGTTTTCCGAAAATACAACGCCTTGTTTTCCGTAAATAGCTGTACACGTACGATGAATACCCTGTCACTTGACACTTAGTGCGTATTAATGCGCGATATCAATATCATGATACTTAAATTGCATTTTACAGGTATAAACGGTGTTATGACCACTATTTGCAACGTGTTAGCTTATTCCTATTTGACTGATATAATTCTGCAAGGCAATGACAATGATTTTTTGTTAAATATCGAGTAATACTCAATCTTTAAACCAAACGAAAGAATATACCCTTAGACGATAAAACAGAAGTAACGGAAGCAAAATCGGTTTTGGGGTAAACATCGCCTCAGTAGCCTCACACATGAAATCAGCTTTACACGATCAAAGCATATGAACTTTTAAATACATTATGTTTGTCGAGACCTTGCAAATAATATACTATAGCTTTCGGTTTATGTTAATTAAGTAAAAGACAAACACATCAAGACATTAATTATTAATGTGTAATACTTGACTGCAGTCCAATAACGAACTGTCACCAAATAAACACTGGAAAATTAAATTGTTCTTTTTCCACAAAGTTAAATAGATCGTGAATATATCGTGAATAAAAACAAAACATTAACGCGTAAAACAGAAATTACAAAGGCAATAAGACACGTACATAATGTTCGTGCATTGTTCTTCACAACATGGATCATTACCTATGATATGAATGATATTCCAGAAGAAAATCATATCTTGCCCATTAACAACAATCAATGCAATTACTATGATAACATTAATGGCAGGGCAATGAGTGATTACATTACCAGAATTTATGTTCAATGATAATTCTGAGAAATCTATAAACGGTATTATTTTTATCAATTGGTATGATATGGGTCAGGGCATTCCGTTCATACCTTATAAAGTTTGTGTAAGAATCATAGCATGGCATGGTTATGGGCATAAATGAATGAGTTGGGAAGCGGACAACTACAACGAGCGAGGCCTGGTATTGAAATGCGCATGGGGGTAAGAGGGTTAGGGTAAGGGTTAGGGGTCGGGTTAGGGTTTGGGTTAGCATAAACCCAACCCTAACCCTAACCAGACCCCTAATCCTAACTCTTACCCTAACCCTAACCTAGGGTTATCTCCCCTATACCAGGCCTCGCTCGTTGTAGTTGTCCGCTTCCCGAATGAGTTGACATAATATGTTATAGACAGAAAATAATAATCTAGAGGGGAAAAAACAATAAGAAATGTGGGAAAGGATAAAAGAATTTATGGGAACCATTCTAACACTGAATAGCACAAACATTAGCTCAACAAAGCTTCATGCACAGGTATTGATCAGAATATAAAATATAACAATGTATTCAAGGTCAGAGCTACGTAAAGAGAGACGATATTAAACGAGGAAAAAAGTAAACGGAAAACAACAACACACAGTATACAAATGTATATTCGCGGTACATAAAGATTTCTTTGCTGTAATGTTTCACAGACTTTTAATGTAAATCATATCAGGTTAAATTAACACAGGTTGAACGTTATTTTACCACAAGGACGACAAACTCACTGTAATAAATTACTTGCTAACTAGACTATAGATTTAATTTTATATCTGGTGGTTACAAGGTAGAAATCCGTCTTATTGCGCTTTAAAACTTTAAAATAATCGCGTTTGTCGAAATGGACGTATACGTATAGAAATCCTACTTTCGGTTTTAAAAGCGGTACCGTTTGAAAAATAATAAATTGCTTGCTAACTAGGCCATAAATTTAATTTTATCTATGCCAATTAGAATATATCAGGTGGTTACAGGGTAGAAATCCGTCTTTTTGGAGCTTTAAAACTTAAAAATAATCGCGTTTTTCGAAATGGACGTATACGTATAGAAATCCTACTTTCGGTTTTAAAAGCGGTACCGTTTGAAAAATAATAAATTACTTGCTAAATTGGCTATAGATTTAATGACAATTGTGCACACTTTTAAATTTCATCTATATGTTTTGATCAACATGTACTTCATTTCAAGGTCAGAGGCTTTAACATGTGAGTACACAATAACAATACATTTTTAGTGATTACTACAAGCAAGCGGTTTCAGTAAACCTTATTTTCAACGTCCACGTTATCTTATAAAATATACATACCTGAGGTTTTCCAACAATATATTAAACTATGAAACATGCAACAGCAAAAGAAAGGCTGATATTACCAGTCAGTTTAACTACCTAAAGAAATCGGATAAAGCAAAGACCTATCAATATACAAAGATAAGCGTCATCAGGTTATCGCGGACTTTCGCCCGGAGACGAGATTTCAGTCACGTGACCAATGGCTAGATAACGAATATTTCGTCTGTATCGGATCGTCACAAAGACGTATCAATATACAATAATGTATATTGATAGCTATTTGCTTAAATGTTTCGGACATTGACACATTGAGAAGGGAAGACTTTAAAAATAGCTTGGACGCCTTTTTGTATAACTTTGCTATTTGTGGATATATTTGGTTAATTTTGGATTTATTTTGTTTCATTTTCATATTGCTACAGGCGTAGACTTAACTCATAGCACTATATTTAGTACACACTTGAATATCTCTTCTTGTAAGACATATACTTAAATGTCTCGGGCATTTACACATTGAGAAGGGAAGACTTCAAAAATATCTTGGACGCCTTTTTGTATAACTTTAATATGTGTGGATAGATTTGGTTAATTTTGGACTTATTTTGTTTCATTTTCATATTGCTACAGGCGTAGACTAAACTCATAGCACTATATTTAGTACACACTTGAATATCTCTTCTTGCAAGACGTATGCTACTGTTTATGTCTATTTATTATTTACAAAT
>VMBQ01002606.1:24958-54280 GCA_007657795.1 Dreissena rostriformis
TATGGTATCAGATATCCGTCGTAGACATAGTGAAGACACATAGAAAAGCGAATAAATAACTGTATCGAGATGCTAAATATCGGAAAATGGCATATTATACGGGTCTGAAGATTTAAATACATATACTCTAGGTGGTAAAGTTATAATTGGTAAAATCGTGCTTGGAATTTAGCGGCAATTAAGAGTTCAAAGAAGACAAACATCCAATAAGAGTAGCCCAAGAATAGATGCCCTCCAAAATAAGAAAATGTTGTTCACAACTTTATTCAAATAATCACAGGTAAATGGCTCTTCTGATAAGTAAAATTAAAACAATGCAATTACAATGAAAAACAAACATCCAATTAATACTACCTTTTATTATTTTTTTGTCATAAGATTGTGATCGCTCCTTTATTTAAATACTTTACCGTATTTCAAAGGCATCCTTTAAATACCAGTAATAATTGTTGTATCAAATTGGAGCCGGAATAAATTGCTTAATAAAACAATTTGGTTTGTGATTTTTTTTTAATTGATACATCAAAGTTGTGTGATAATACCGAATACATTCTCATTTAAATAATACGTTACCGTTTATTTTCTTTCAAATAAGAATTAGATTTAATTATATAAAGCAGTATTATGTACCACCAAATACATAACACACCAGCAAGTTGCGTTCATTTGAGTTGATAACCGTTAATATTTTGCGAATCAATCGACACCTTACTGACGATCCGATACAGACGAAATATTCGTTATCTAGCCATTGGTCACGAGACTGAAATCTCGTCTCCGGGCGAAAGTCCGCGATAACCCGATGACGCTTATCTTTGTATATTGATAGGTCTTTGGTATAAATGCGCGATATCAATATCACGATACTTAAATTGCATTTTACAGGTATAAACGGTGTTATGACCACTATTTGCAACGTGTAAGCTTATTCCTATTTGACTGATATATAATTCTGCACGGCAATGACAATGATTTTTTTTTAAATATCGAGTTATACTCAATCTTTTAACCAAACGAAAGAATATACCCTTAGACGATTAAACAGAAGTAAAGAAAGCAAAAACGGTTTTGGGGTAAAAAATCGCCACGGTAGCCTCACACATGAAATCAGCTTTACAAGATCAAAGCATATGAACGTTTGCATACATTATTTACGTCGAGACTTTGCAAATAATCTACTATAGCTTTCGGTTTATGTTAATTAAGTAAAAGACAAACACATCAAGACATTAATTATTGATGTGTAATAATTGACTGTAGTCCAATAACAAACTGTCACCAACTAAACACTGGAAATTTAAAGTGTTCTTTTTCCACAAAGTTTTATATATCTTAAATATATCGTAAATAAATACAAAACATTTACGCGTAAAACAGCAATAACGTGCATCGTTCTTCACAACATTGCGATCATTACCCATGATATGAATGATATTCCAGAAGAAAATCATATCTTGCCCATTAACAACAATCAATGCAATTATTATGATAACATTAATGGGAGGGCAATGAGTGATTACATTACCAGGATTTATGTTCAATGATAATTCTGAAAGATCTATAAACGGTATTATTTTTACTGCATTTTTGTCTAACATTTTTATGGGTATGATATTGGTCAGGGCATCCCGTTCATACCTTACATAGTTTATGTGAGAATCATAGCACGACATGGTTATGGGCATACATGAATGAGTTGACTTAATATGTTATAGACAGAACAAAATAATCTAGAGGAAAACAAAACAATAAGAAAAGACGGAAAAGGATTTATGGGAACCATTCATTAATATATCTCAGTCGGAATAACACAAACATTAGCTCAACAAAGCTTCATGCACAGGTATTGATCACAATAGAAATTAGTCTATGAAATAAACAGTCCTGTTTTAGTTAAGTGTGTCGACAGTGTGAAATTTCCCATATCGCAAAAACAACCAAGCATTACTTTTATCCCATCAATTGTCGTTTAAGTATTTATAATATGCCCACATGTTGCAATATAACCAGGATCATTACAAAATAAAATGTACATTTTATATACACAATGTATAACAAACTTAAAAAATAAAAACAAATACGTTCGTGTTAAATCAAGCTCTACAAAAAATATAATTTGCAGCCAAATTAGGCTTTTCGTTAGATTTTTTTAAACCATAAAGCAGTGCATATATGTATTTCATTGCGCCAGTTCATACTATTTTATGGCAATCTTTGCCATTATACATAGTTTTGCAAAATAAATCCAACTTTTATATGTTTATCAATAACTGTGATGGTCCGTGGCAAGCACCCTTTTATCATGGGATCCCAAAAGGGACATACAATAAAAATATAAATAAGCATACCATTTACACTTTTGAAATTAACCAGAAAGAATACGGTACTACCATAACTATGCCGTGCATTTCCACTCAGTAAGAAAGAGACGTCTGATTAGCGCTGTGCCCATATTGACCTTGTTAATTTACACCTTTCCGACGGTTGCATGAAGAGTTCACGCAGCATTAACATAAATCTTTTGTTAAGGCTGAAATCGTTAACTTCGGCTAGTAGATGACTAATATTTTAATAACTGTGTTCTAGTAGCAGCTAAAACTACAGAATCGAGTTTACGGGGGCCTACGCTTGGATAAAACATTCCTTTCACTGGGAATCCTGTGTCTATATGCGACAGAGAAGCGAAATTCTTATACACTTTACCGTTTACACTTTACTTAAAAACCTTCATGTAAAACAAGTTGATCCAACACATAATAATATAATGGCATTTAAGGATAATTGCACAATGTCTGCAGCAAAGTTATCTATGTGAGCACATTATAATATAAGAACGATCACTCTGTTAATCAGATGTTTAACTGTTTCCCTTGAAATTATTGACAAAATACGGGATAAATACACGCTTAACGAATGTATCGTGTCTGAACCAGACATTTTCCAATAACCGTCAGCAAAAGCTAATACAGACATTGCATGATTCTGTGTTTTATCTAGCATTCATGAACATATTGTCGAATCAAATGCTACACAAAAGCAAGTGCACGCAGTGCCAAGATCATACGGTGTTATTAAAAATTGGCTTGTTCCCGTGTAATGAAATATGGATTGCAAACATGGGCTCCGGCTTCGTAAAGGCGCTTCAAGGCAGGTATCTTAGTTATATTAAATCTATGGAGTGTATGCGTAGGTATGATTAAAACATGAAATGAACGCTTTTGCTACTGGTTTATTTTAATATAAATACTATGTTCTTTATTGTTCTTTTCATGGCATATTTGTCTACTTGTTCTACTTCAGTGGTGCTTTATTTCATTTCGAAAATAGAATGTTTTATATTGTATAAATAGTGTTCGTATATAAATATCAACCTAAACAGACTAGCTCTTTTACGCGGGTGGTAGTATAGTTATACTCCATTATCAGAAGTAGGTTGGATAGGTCAGGCTGTAAAGGAATCCTCTTGCCCCTTTAGTCTGTTGATCTGCCATGAAACTTGCCCGTGCAGCAACGTTAACATTTACTGAAGGACTTTGAAATTACTTGGCAAAATGTTGTTAAGCAGTTAGATAAATATGTTGAGCACAAGAAGTTCATGGATTAATTCAATGTCAGTGTCATTTCTAGAAGTCAAAAGTAAAACTATTGCATTTTTTGGCCACAATAGGACGGGTACGCTCTTTAAATGTGCATGAGCATTCAATAATATTGAAATAACCTAGCAGGTTTCATTATGTTTGTGTGTCCCGCATGTCTGTGTTTAACAATATAAAGTGTGGTCTAAGGTCACAACAACAATCACTTGCCAATATTATTTTTTTTAAACGACGACCGAATTCTTACTAGAGCGTAACGAAATGAATCGCAATTATTTTTCCCTAAACGCATACGACTGAAAATGAAATATTTGCTTACTTAAAACAAACACTAATCATAAAAGACACAACAAAGAAGAGTATTAGCAAAGTAATACACATTAGGTCCTCATGTTTAGTTTCTCAACGAACATCAATGCTTATGTGCGTAGAATATTTGGAAGTACTATTTTTGGGCGTAGCTGTCTAACCCAGGTTTTGACCTTTCTTTTCTTTCCTTTGTAATTGTCGAATGTAGCCTTGAGAAAAGTTCCAGCCATTAGGTCTAATTGATTTTTAGTAATGTAAAAAAATCCAAAATGGTTCGAAAACGAAAAAATCTAGAACATGTTGCCTCGTTTACTTTAACAAATTATTTAATTGACTACCTATTTTGTGCAGTAAACATCATTCTTTTCCTGAATGGGTTAATGTGAAAATAATATAAATACAGCATTATTGTTTCACAACGCTGTAGACTGACTGTTCAGCGTAAACCTATTTCCAATAAAAAGTCCAAGCGGATACGATAGTTACACAATAAGCTCTCCAGACCAAATCGATACAGTTTGTGTGTGCTCCCCTCTGTATTTTGTACATTGTTAGCACTAGCGTTTAAAGACTACGCCTTCGTAGTAAACAAACTCTACCGTGATGCATTATGTGCACCATTAATTTTATAGCATATACGTATTCTTGTTCCGTATCACGATAAAAAAAATGAACAGTATTTAATGAAAATATAGTGTATATTAATTTCATAATCGAACTTAAAACACGTTAAAAGTATTGAGTTTTACATTAATCATCGTTCCAGCATTACAATTGTGACTTCTCTTTAAATGCAGTATATTCAATCAGGCAAGGTATCAAGGTCAGTGCGCGGTCAGCCTTTGGAATCGTCATTTGAACGCTTTCGAGTTTACTTAGGCGAGACAAGAATTATATTTGACCAAAACTATTTTAAAAGAAGTGACGAAATGCGGAGAATATACTAAGTATCGTGCACGCATGGTACGCAATAATAGATTTATGAACGTGTTTTACAAAATAACGTGACAGAGTTTAATTATAAAAAACTCAATTATTTTCCCCAATACCGGACATATTTGAATTCAACACTGAACCCTTTTTTACACTTGTACTCCTGATAGCCTGGTTTTTCAAAATTATGTTCTAATATGAATGTTTAAGCAGTTTAAATAAAAACATTAAGATACATGTAAACACAAACTCAACCGTTCTCTCAACGAGGATGAACGTTTCAAGAAAGTCTGGTGACCAATATCATGAGCTATTAAGTTTCATACCGTTATTTTTAATGGTCCTGAGCTTATGGCAAGACAAACAAATTGAAACACAGAAACAGAGATGATGAGTGAACCCAGCAAAAGGCCTGGCTATTTTTGTTGCCTCACTCGGTCAATAAATTGCAAATATTTTGGCTTAAAACTGGCTTTCAATTGCTAACTCCTGCACAACTTCATTTGACTCATGGAATCTTCTATACGTTTGCATGTGTATTTTAAACGACAGCGCACTTCAGATTGCTGCAGCAATTAAGGTAAATAATGGTCATTGACATAATGTAACTGTACAGAATTAATCATGGACATACATTCTTTTGCTTTATTGCAAGTGTTACATATCAAAGTCATTATCAATGAAACCGCTCTATTGTGGTAGAATGGTTTACAATTAGCTTTTCTGAAAATCGACCCAAAAGATATTACTGGAAACATTATATTCATTCTTTTATAACGAGAATGTCATGTCATTGAATTACAAATACAAACCTAAATTATATCGCGATCGACTTTTAGAAAGGGTGTATAAGTTTTTGAAATGTTTCTGTTTTCTTTTGTTTTAATAACGTGTTTTAGACGTAAAACATATCCGGATTAAACTAACAATTGTTTGCCTTTACCTCATGTGATAATGTATAAAAAAAATGGGACATATATGATAATTCATTAAGGGTATTCGTTTTGAAAACTTCTGTGCACGAGGCAAACGCTAAATGTGATTGCTCACCTCCGAAAGGTCATCGAACGCCGTTATTTTTCTGGAATATATCCGTTTCATCATCAGGATCATATTCGTTAAACAGGTGGTAAGGCGGAGTTACTTAACCAGTGTGAAAACGACATTATTCGAACACAAACTAATTGTCGTGTCGGCATGTACATTTTTCGTCCCGGCAAGTGTTTACCTTGCTAAAAACCAACCAACACGACAAATGCGTTATGGCCTGTTGACGCCCTTCTAACATGCCAAATTCTGACAGCCAAGTCCCCCGTGTTAAATAACATATTGTTAACGCAATATATATATTGTGGGTTTTGACGCTGGATCAGCCAATAAAAGCTGTGTTCTAGGAGCCTTATATGTTTATTGTTTGACATCTCAAGGGTATGGGTTTTGTTTGGAAAATTACACCTTATACTTTTCTGTTGAGTTCAATCTTCTGAGTTTAACCGGTATGCGTTGTTTTTTTTAGGAAATATCTCCACAAGATTCTAGATGAATCCACCGGACAAGCCGAATTTTAACCTACGGATTTACGTGTTTTAAAACTGCTTTGAACACGGTTTGATACTTGAACGTCGTAATACTACAAAGTGTCAATCTATCGGTCAAACGTATTGCGGAATGATGATAATAAAATGTTTCCTAGCTGTAAATGCTATTTGTGAAGTATTGAATGAATGTGTACATTCAAACTGGATAAGGAAATCCCTGATGTTTTGCTTTTATTTGTCTTTAAAAATGCTGACATACAAGTATTCTTCACGCATTACCACTTTTTGAGCAATACTGGCGTCGCCAACTTATACATGGATGGGTGTGAAATTATGCGAAAATAAATTAAACAAACAAACGCAGCCTACAATAATGTGTGGACTTAATGACCAAAATACATGTGAAGTTCTTTTCCACACGTGCTCACAAAATGAAAAAATACAATCACCAAATGGGAAGTTGTTTTCCCAAAGAATGGTCGTGGATTCTATACTTAGAGATTTAACCGTAGACTGTGATACAGATTCCAATAATGTCTTTCGTTCCGATAGTGTTTCCCCTTCTAATCGCGACATCACTGAAAATGGAAGTTGTGGGTTAAACGGTTCAAGCACGAACGAAATCACTGAACATGGAATTTGTGATTTTAACGGTGAAAGCACAAACAGACAAATAAAACAATCATTTCCTGATGTGCTGGAGACTTCATCATCGGATGACAATGCGATCACAAATCACTGCACGATACATTCGACACCGCTAGACAACACAGACGCTGCATGTTCGCGTGTTGAAGAAAGTAAACATGTGCATTTCGCTTCGGATAAGGTTAATAATGACTCAGAACCGCAGATATATGTCGTTTGCGGAGAAACCTGTGCATTAAGTGATGATGTCGCAATCTGCAAAAACAGCTCTTGTCAGATGACCTTAAAATTGACTAACACCGACTTAAGTCATACTGTGTATGAACTGTTTCCGTCGAACTCGTTTTGCGATTCAAATGAAACGAGACACGATCACAACAATGGTGAATATGAAGGTCAAAGTTCAACGGATGAAACGAGAACCATGACCATGTTCACAGAACCAGAAACAACATCCAACCAACAGACGAGTCTCTCTGTGTACGATAAGGGTTTAAATTCGGACATAGAGGCGATTGCCGATGAACAACTTGAACCACTTGCTGCACCAGATCCGTATGTTGTTTCGAACACGGTACGTACTTTTGGAACGAACAAGTTTTAGTCCATTTGCTTTGAATAGCTATAAGCAGCAAAGATATGTTTTTGTTCCATAAAAGTGTCATTAGTTTGGTGCCAAAAGCTGTATAATTTTCTGGTATAGCTTTTATGACATGGTTTTGTCCCGTAATAACAATATTTTTTTTGTCATTTGAAGATATTGACATCCACAAAACAACCTCAAAAAATCAGCAAGGAAATTTATTTTTCCTTGAATTTTGTCTAAAAAAAACAACATGTTTTTAAGTTCCAAACCAAAACATGTTAACGAATGCAACAGTCTTAACACATACGATACTGAATATAACTTCTTATATCGTTCCGTTAGAAACTCCATTAAAATGTGTTATTTTAAACTTGCCACATAGTATGTTCTATCATATAAAAGACATATTCTCCGCTAATAACTTTAATAAACACGTACAGTCGATTGGTGTATAACGGATAGCTAAGGACGTCGAGTCTCATTTCAACGTATACATCATGCATTCAGTAATTAAACCATTATAAATTTTAAATTTCCGACAAATATATTTGTTTACAGCGCGAATTTCATGGTACACTGATTCAGCCATTACCGGATCGCTTAGGTCTTTATCGGATTACATGTGTATCGTATTATTTCTCGAAATTTGACCCGGCATTTGTAAAAAATATTGCAAGATATGTACATTTCCAGAAAGGAAATTCTTTCCTACGTTTAATGAGACTGAGTTCATGGAAATCGCTGCAAATGGATGAAGAAATGGCTGTTCAAAGCGATGCACTCTATATTCTGGTCATTTTGAGTAGTTTTTTATGAGTATATATATTTGATTGTGAAAAATATGTTTTGAGAGAAATCGATTTTTTGTTATAATTTCATTATTTTTCATTCAACATGATGTTTTTACTAATTAATATCATAGCCGCACGCTAACCACATGTGTATTGGACAACTTCGATTGAGTTTATATTTATTTTAAGACAATCCCCACATTCCTGAATAGGGGTCACCACATGTCCGTTATTCACTAAATCACGTGTTTCAGATGTCATCTTATTTTATATGGTACGCATCAATGTGGTTTCTGAGCATTCTTACTTTTGTAAAGGACGCATAATACTAAAATATTACATCAACGAACATTATCTTTAACAAACAAAATCTGCAAAATGCAAGAAACCATACGTCTGGACTTTTCCTGTCGTCACAAAAACGGTGCGTACATAACGTGACCTTGTTTTGCTTTAGAAAAAAGAAACAGTTGTACAAATTGACACACGTCAACAAAAACATGAATCTATTTAACAATATTAGGCCGTTTGTATTCAGTTCATAGAAAACTATAAATCTCAACAAAAATAAAAGTATTTTGCAAAAAAAAATTAACCTATCCGTTACTCACTAAAATCCGCTATACACCAATCGACTGTATGTGACCCTAGTAAAACATTAAATCAATTACTTGAAAGTGCATGTATTTTTTAACAGTTCCAATGCTATTCTTTTTAACGAATTATGAATGTATTGTCACACTGCCGTTTCGGCACACTAAATTTTATGTACAAAAAGGGTAGTGGGTTCATCACAGTAGTTAAAAATATTATTAAGCATGCACCATATAGGTGTGAATAGAACTGAGAAACTTAAGCATCTTTGGTTGTACCTCTGTGCAATGTTAAAACTACCTTGAATTTGAAGATTTTTTTAATGTAACATTAATGTTTTAATACATTTCAATACAGACCGATTTTTTCACATTTTATATTTTAAAAAAAATCACCATATTTATAAGCACATATGATGAAACATCAAAAGCCACCAATTATGTATAAATGTAATAATATATATATATTAAAGTTGTTTACTTATTGACAATTAATTGCCCGGGTTGCTAATGGTTTGCAAAACACTTCTTACTTGGGTTTGAATTATCAAGTTAATCATTGGAATGCAGTTTATACGTAATTTTGATCTACAGATATACTCAACATTAAACAAATAATGACCTAAAACTATTACCCTTTTATAATTTTTATTTCATCATTATTTTTCTTTCTGCTTTAAAAATCATATAACAATATTATTTATTATAACCCATATACATAATGGAAACATATAAACATAAATACATGTACAAATAACACCACTTCCTTTTTTTAAATATTTATTGTACATAATGCATACATATTATAAAAATAACAACACTTCATCTTTAATATTTATCACATATAAAGATACATATTTCATTACTTCATGTCAATTATATTGACCATAGAAACAACATTTTGTGAGTTATCAATGTTAATATATGTATTTTAACAATTACATAACATCCGTAACATGATTCAAAAGGTGATATTCAATGTTGATATGATGTATACTATTGTAACTATACTATATATCAGTGTGATGAAACCTCCACTCCCCCTTTTCACAAAATAAGTAAGACAAAACTGTAGTGTGATGAAAGCTCCATCACCAGTTTTAACCAGATTGTGGAGTATGGCTGTTGGGCGGCCACCCAGCATCAAACTGGGTTGAAGTCAATAACTTTAGTTTTAATTGGCCATGATGAAACTTTGGATAAAGTAACCTTGCTCAGGGACCTAGCCGGGGATTGCATTTGAATCCAGTTAGTTCAAGTCACTGTTATAAAAATATACAAAAAAGGTATCCACTCAATAACTTAAGTAAGGATGGAGATATTAAGCTAAAAAAATGTGAGGCTAGCTAAAACGCATAACTTAACTGGGGTGTCTGAATTAATTTAATTAAACTAAAATTATTGACATAACGTTGAAAACCTTGTTTCGTGGCATGTTTATTTTATACGCATATATATTATTATCATTACTTATCACTGATGTAATAAAGATCTACTTTTAAATATGCATACCATGACCATTTACACAAATATTGCATAATACAACCAGAAGCTATTTTATGTTTAATATCAACACACATTATTGTTTCAGGGTGCTGACAAGTCCACGCATTATAAACAGAAGGCTGCAGATAGAGGCACACTTTACTGTGCATGCGGGGGTATTGCTGCGGTTGCTGTTATTGTTATTTTACTCATTAATTTTTCGTAAATGTACTCGTTTTAAGATATGTAAAATGATAATTATCTATCAAATACTTGTTTTAAGATATGTGAAATGAAAAAAAAAAACAATCAAATATTTTAAATGTCATACTTGGGTCCTTCAAATTATATTGGCTTTCAAATTCATAATTGGTATTTAAATAAATCAAAGCACCAACAGACTTTTGAAACAATGTTAACCTAAACTTTGTTGTGACACTCATTTACTATTTTGTCTTAATATCATAACAAATTTTAATTTATAAGAGCAATTGATAAATCCATTCTTAAGATTAGTTGTCTAAGTCAGTTTATATACTTAATAGTATAAATTACTTGTACAACACATTTAAGTACATTGTAGTTATTTAAAGGGACCTGTTCACGTTTTGGTAAATTGACAAAATTGAAAAAAATGTTTCAGATCTGCAACTTGTGGTTGTAGTTATATTTTTTAGGAAAAAGTAATACTTAACATTAACCATGCTCTAAAATATCCATTATTTGCATCTTTTGACGATTTAAAGACCTGACAATTATAAAGCTTTACAAACGCGATGATTGAATAATTTGGAGAGATCTGTTGTTATCGTTATATTTTGTGACATTACGAGGATTGCGTATATAAAGTATAAAATACACCTCCTACTATATAAGCACGGATGACTTTTACTCCAAGGGTCAGTGGTTCGAGCCCTGGTGTGGATTACTTTTTTTTCTTTCTTTAATTTTTTTCCTGTTCTATACTGGAGCTATTTAGTTCTGATGATCACATTTATCAATTTTAAGCCTTTAATGACAAACTTCAAAACATGTAAAAATCTGTGAACAAGTCCCTTTAAAGCCCCGGGATAGTGAACATAATGAAATGCAAACCAATATGGCAATAGCTCTGATGAAAAAAAATGACATCTTTTTCACAGAAATGTGTTTCATTGGCAAGAAAAGTATGAACTTCACTTTACATTTGAGAGCTCTTGTATTGTAATTATTTGACCCATTTAAATGCGTTGTTGTGTGCATTTTTATTGGTAAGTTTATAAGAAAAATAAACCAAAAGTAATTTTAGTTTTTCTTTTGCTGACTATTGCACGGAATTAAATAAAATACTGTATCAGATAAAACATATTGATTGGTAGATAACTGCTAGTGAATATTGCACAATACTTATTATGATACATGTACATTTTAGAAAAAATGATGAATAAATAAAAGTATTTTTCTAGAACCAGTCAATCATGTCGTAGAATCCCTGTCTGCCAAAAATAATGTTATACCTCCTAAAATTAAATTAGTTCTTATGAAAGACAATCACTTAGTTGTTTTTTCATTGAAAACTATTTCATGAAACAAATCACATCAATTATTTTCTTGTCTAAAACACGATAGGGATAAATACATTACTATGATACGAACATACAAACTGTACCTTTGAAATTTACTCCAGATGTATCACATGCTATTGCGTGTATAGAAAATATACAGTAAATAATTTCCAAATTGTTGTTATTAAACGGATTTAAGTGCATGTTTTGGCTTCACTTTCAGAGGGGATGTAAGGCACAAAGATTTACCCGTGTTTGTCTGTTAGTTTTCACCTCTTTCAGTCCGTCTGTAGGTTTTTGTGTTGTGCTTAACTCAAAAAGTATTGTTGCTACAAGGATGTTAGTTTACTAACATGTTTACCAGCATATTTCGATGAGTGTTTCTATAGTGTTCACAAGGTTTCACTATAGCCGAGCCATATAAGAAAAACTACCCCTTTGTGGCATGATTTTCAATGAAACAACATTATTTCTTACTCGGTCTAGATTTTCTTATAACAAATGGTCTGACTAAGTTTCATGATAAGTCCACAATTAAATTTATTAAAATGTGACTTCTAGAGTGTTCACAAGCTTTTTCTTTAATTTGACCTAGTGACCTGATTTTTTGACCTCATGCGAACCAGGTTAAAACTTGGCCAATATATCACTGGGACAAATGTGTTGACAAAGTTTCATGAAGTTTGGACAATAAATGTGGCCACTAGTGTTCACAAGGTAAATGTTGACAACAAACGACTGACAAAAGGCAATCACAAATCTCGCAACATGCCCTGGTGATTTTAAAATGGGTGTATTACTAAGAAAGTCTTTAAAATGTCAATATTGAAGCTGGAGTGGTGAAACTTTTGCACGTGACATTTTGCATCGTAAGGTCCCATGTTAAAATCCCGGTCAAAGATGTATCCTTTTTTCAAGTTTATTCTTGCTTTTATTATTTTGTAAGAGTATTAAACATATTTGTTAGTATGTTCATTTAATGATTAGTAATTTGAAAATACAAACATCTGTTAACAATTCCCATTGATATGGACACCACTATGTCTTAGTTCGCCTTTATTTATACCTACGTGGAGTTTTGGGACAGAAGTGGAATGGTGGGTCATCTTTGTTCTAAGGACTCATGTGCAGTTTTATTTTCAGCATATCATGCAGAAAAACGAATTTCATGATAAAAAGCCCATATGACCTTGACCTGAAAATCAATTTGTGATCAGTTGACTTAACTATTGAACATCCTGATAAATTGGCTGCAACTCGGGGCATTACTGTAAATGGTGTACAAACATCTCATGTTGGGTATTTTGAGATTGAAAACAGAAAAACTTATATCTGACACAATTTACTGTTGTCATCAGTAGATATTGGAATGGCCAAGTGGCTCAGTTGAAAGCCTTGAAGACCGGAGACATATGCTTATTATACACCTGAGATAANCTGTTTGCAAAAACCTTCAAAATCCGGTTCCAGCACTCAAAGGGTTAAAACACATATGGTACTATACTAGTATATTTGAGCTCCTAAACTTAAATCTGTCAAGAAAAGGCATAAATAAAAATGCACCATACCCGAAATAATACCCAAATTCTGTGAACAAATCTCTTAATGCCAAGTCCATTCAAAATCATGAAACAATTTCCACTCATATTTGTAAAGGTGTACAAAGTAAATCTAATACCACATGATCAATGTTAGGAGCATACGACTTCACATGTTCAATGTGCAATATTTTTAATTCCCATTGATTCCCATGAATCTTTTCAAGAAGTCCCTTTACAGTGCTGGAAGTCACCTGTGCCCATTCAATCAACCTCTGATGCCTCACTTCTGGTTTAGATTTATGAGGTCCATCATCTAGTGTGTGTTCTAGTCTATATTGACTTGTTTTCTTGTCACCATCAGAAGACATATCTGTGAATATCGTTGAACCGTTACTACCAACATGTACTGCAGAATCGACTTCTGTCTCGCAAACAGAGCTGGTGTTAAAATCGTGATGAATATGAAGGGTACCATCACATGGTTTGGTGTTGCTATTGTGATGAATATGCAGGGTACCACCACATGGCTTGGTGTTGATATTGTGATGAATATGCAGGGTACCACCACATGGTTTGAGAGCTGCACATGCCACGGGCCAGCCTTCTTCAGAGCTGGGTATCAATCCAAGGTTGACACGATCTGCTATACTTCTTGGACAAACCTATAACATGCACATTAACTCGATACCTCTCAGATACATATTTTGACCCATACACAGTCCCTATGAAAATCAAATTAAATTAAATACCTTCTTTATAGATTCAAATTTTAAAGGCCTCATTTTCAAAACTCAAATACTGATGAGCAGCAAATAGTATAAAACCTGAACAGCATGTGAGTTACTCACAGGCTGTTCTGGATTTATGCAGGTTTCATATAGCCTTTTGCACTTTGCTTCTGACTGGAATAGGTTTTACTGAGGACAGTAAGAAACTGATAACAACATCTTAAACTGTTTCATTATTTTAAGAAATCTGCTAAACTAGATGTTTGCTTTCGGAACAAAAGCATTGTATGTCTCTCCATTGACTTTTAACCAAAACAATGACAGATAGTGGTCAACAATAGTACTGTAGAAATTACAGGTATGCCTATGTAACTACATGTGCTCTCATCCCTATTTTTCTTTAAAAAAAACATCCATGGTCCTGAGAATTCTGATAGAATGCTAGAATTGTTGAATAATTGCAACTACTGATGCCATTCCAGAATGTGGTATTGACATATTATATGAAAACTAACTTCATGTTACAAGCTCTTGTGACCTTGACTTTTGACCTGTTGCTTCAAAATCAATAAGCATCAATGAAACAAGTCCCTTTGATCTGTTAACCTCATAACAGACATGTTCCTTTCTTTCCATTGTGCAGATAACAAGATGGTCTACAGACCAACCATACGACAGACTGACGGACAGATGCAAAGGAATGCACACCGACTTCAAAGGAGGGCATACTGATAAATTGCTCACTTATTCAATACAAAATAAGAAGCAAATATTACCTGTTTATTGTCTCCTTCATGTACTGTGCATGTCTCTACTACATTATTCAGGTGCAAATTATGCTTGAGAGCAAGCACTGCATCTGGATTCCATTCACATGCATGTACATGCTTTGCTTGTGCATGAACCAAGTAGGGTAAAGTAAAATACCCTATGCCTACAAAACATAAATAATCTTTATGAACAGCATATAAGAGCTGAATGTACACCACAAACACAATTCTCAGGCAATTCAGGTTTGAAATAACAAACTTGGAACTACGGTTACTTGGTCACACTATTTTTGTTTAATTATCAAGTCATTATCAAAAAGAAGGCCACAGGTTTTTCAACAGGCCGTAACAATTTTGAAACTCAGTTGAGATATCATTAGAACAAATCTTCTAACAAAGTTTCAGGAAAATTGGACACAAAATGCAATTTCTCCAATGAAAAAAGGTGTTACTACAGCCATATTAGGAAAACAGTCTGCCCCTGATATGTTTTCCTCCAAACCAGAACCATTTTTGAACTAATCTGAGACATCATAAGACAAAATGTTCTGACCAAGTTTTATGAAGATTTGACAATATATGCAATTTCTTGAGTGTCTTTTTATTGACCTTAACCTAGTTTTTGATCTCACATGACTCTATGCAAAGATATCATTGGGATAAATGACCTTACACAGTATCAAGATTAGACAATAAATGTGGCATCTAGAGTGTTAACAAGGTAAATGTTGACGACGGATGACTCATGACACACGACAGACAAAAAGCTATCACAATAGCTCACCATGAGCACGTTGTGTTGATGTGAGCTCAAAGCAACCCCGGAGGACCACTGTGTGATGTTACATGCCAAATATTATACATTGCTGTTTTTGTTTAAAGGGACTGTAAACCACGAATGACGAAAAAAGAAAAGTTCTAAAATACCGTATTTGTTTACAATTATTAGTTTATATTGATTAAAATATCACGACTGGATTATAAAATTACTTGAAAAAAGTTTTTTTTTTTTTTTTTAATTTATTTTTGTATTTATTTATTTTTACTGTGTATGCATACCCAGTAAAAATAAATAAATACAAAAATACATGATTCATCGTCACATGGTAAACCCAGGAATGCAAATTGTGCATGTGTAGTGAATTGTATATATTTTATATATAAAATGATCAGTCTACTTGCGTTATTTAAAGTAAGTATATCGTTATGTCACCTTTTTTCGCGAAATTATATTACCGAATTTACTGAAAATATGAACTTTTTTTCAAGCGATGTAATATACCAGTCTTGATATTTTAATCAATATAAACTAATAATTTTTAAAAAATACGGTATTTTAGAACTTTTCTTTTTTCGTCATTCGTGGTTTACAGTCCCTTTAACATTCTGTTTAAAAACATATTCTTTATTCAAAGACTTGAGTCTAACAATTGTTTGGTGAATACGCCCCCTTGTTTAGGACAAAACAATATTAAAGTACAATTTTTACACTTTTAAACCTTGCAGTGGCTTCAGAAAAGAGAATTTGTAAATATATGATATTTGAGTACAGATATATATAAACATAGTAACAATGAGGCCAGTTTTGACACCAGAGGAATGATTTGAACAAACCAAATAGCAAACCTCTTTATAGCCCTGTTGACCGACATATTCAAAGGACTAGCAAAATTTTCACACCTTCAACAAGCGTGTCACCTAAGGATCATTTCTCTGAAGTTTCTAATAAAAATGTTTGAAGCACTGAAGATTTTATTTGAACAAAAATGTCGATGACACATGGCACGCGGTCCAATGTCAGAGAGGCACCACAACAAAAATTTCCCATGAGCTATAATGTGGCCCGACCAATGGACGGACAGGGTAATTACAATAGGCCACAGCAAATAAGCTGTGTGAGGGCCCAAATGAGTTTCTATATAAATATATGGGCAGCGCTTTTTGATAATGGGGTTTAATACATGTGCGTACAGTCTAATCAGGGACGACACTATCGGCCGTTTTTGTATTTTTAATTAAAAGGAAAAATCTTAACAAAAAACGAGTATAGACAGAAAGTGTCGTCCCTGATTAGCCTATGCGGACTGCACAGGCTAATCTGAGACGACACTTTATGCACGTGCATTAAACCCCCTTTTCACAGAGCAAGGCTCATATGTATACTCCTACCTGCATATAGGTCAACTACAATTTCCTGAGAACAATCCAAGTTGGCAATGCGCAGTTTCTCTGTTATGTTGCCTGCACTGAACATACACTTTGTGACATCATAGGAGTATCTGTAAAAGAATACATGGAATTCACAGGAAAAACATTACATGGTACAACTTGTATAATTTAGAGTAGCTAATTGTTGTGTAGGTCTAATATAGGCTCTATTCAGAATGCCCGCCATTGCACAATTTAAATGTTTAAACAGATTTGGTTCAATAATTTGGAACATGTTTCATGGTTGCTTATATAATACATTATTATACACTTTTACACATTTAATGATTCATTTCCGGTAACCATGAAACGTAACAATTAATATTTATTTATTAAATCAAGAAAAAGTGACCTTTTCAAGATACTAGATTTTCTATTTTTTACCAATTAATTTCGCTTATTGTTATAAACTTTGCAAAACATGGTCTCCATATATGCTACCTGCACAGAAAAATAGCACAATTCCTCTAGACTAAAGTAGTCAAGCAGATACCATTTTTTCTCCTTTAAGTGACCTTGATCCAACTCACCATTTGAGGTATACATGTAATCAACTTGCATTAAAAATTACAGCCCAATAACTCCATCCAAACTCAAGTTATTGAGTGTACACTATTTTTCTATCTTTAGTAAAAGTGACCTTGATCACACTTACCCTAAATGCAATCTCATCCATAGGTCTGCAAGTACGCTACCAACAGACAAATACCTCAATCAAAGTAAAGTTATTGAGCGGAAAATCTTTATTGATCTTTAGTAACAGTGACCTTGACTCCACGGGCCCCAAATGCAATCCCTCACTAGATCAGTGTGTAACATATCCACACACAAAATAACAGTACAATAAGTCCATCCTAACTGAAGTTAATTTTTGTTATACATTTTTACCAACAGTGACATAGACCTTGATCCAATTGGCCCAAAATGCAACTCCAAGCTAGGTATACATGTCAGCTTCTTAGGACATTCTGAATACATACATTTACCTGATTTTTTTTAGTACAAACAGGGGCATAATTCTGCATAATTGTGTGTCAGAGTTATGAGCCTTGGTCTATGACCTTGCATGATGATCCCCATAACATGTGTGAAATTTAAAATGAACATCTGTAGCACTTGTCAAACACAAAACTTAACCTAAACAAAACTCATCTTGCACACATACCATAACCGGACTTATAACTTCAAAAGGAGATATACTCCTACTTAAAAGCTGGTTACATATATAGGTCTTGTTAATTGAATGTTCATAAAGGCTCTGTTCACAAATGTTTTATTTCAATAGCTGGGGAGGAGTAAATATAGAGAGAGCAGTTGCATGCAAATGTTAACATGAATTTTCTCTTTTCTAAGTACAAAAAGGGGATTATTCAGTATTGTGTTACAACAAGAGGACCAAACATGGTATATGTGATCTAAAACAAGAATTTCATGTCTCGCGCTGTCACATACCTGATTTTGTTGTCAATTTGCTCAACCCATCCATTGTCACCATACAATAAAGTGACAGACGGTCTCCTGAACCCATCGGCCAATACACGGGACTTCTTTGCTATCCGTTTACAGGACAAACTTCTGCAAATCTCAATCCATACATCAGACCCTACAAAAAACCTTCTGTTATATATATTGTGTCCTTGTGTGACAAATTATACAATTTTTACAATGTCTCCTTTAATGAAACAAGGGGGCCATGAAGGCCCTTTAGCGCTTGTCTTAGTTCATGGAAACCAATTCGTTTACTGAATGTTATAAGTCATGTAACTGACATTTTTATACATTTTTACTTCTTTTCAATTTTTGTGTTTATTAAGGTGACATACATCAACTGTTTAAATATTAAGACAACCTTTTTGGTAAAAATAATGTTTTTACCAAATTTTTCAAGTTTACATGAGCGAACACATGTTATTTTCTGAATGTAAAAAGTAGTGTTACTGACATTTTCTAAAAATTTCAGGAGAAGCAAAAAACTGTCTTAGTTATTAAAATAATAAAAAAAAATCCGTATTCCAATTTTCTGATTAAGTATTATAATAAAATTATAAAAACAAAACAAAACTCCAAATTGATAATCATATGTCTTTTTTTATAACAATAAATAATTTAGAAAGAAGAAATTACCATAATTTCAACACTGAAATATTTTGAGTGCAAAAAATAACGCAAGTGCTCTTACGGTATTTTGGAAAATTTCGGAAAATATGCATTCCTTAACAATTTACAAAATGTCAGTTACCCTAGTTATTACATTCAGTAGACGTATTGTTGAAGACTTCACCTGACTGACGGCACAAACTTATTATGAGAACAATATGATAGACCTTAATAAACAAGACATGGGTCCATAGGGCACTGATGCCCAAACATTCCACTGTTGTCTCAAAACTCTGCTTATGTCAAACAAAAGCTGTATTTTTTGCTTAAATTTTGACTTTTAAGTGTAAAATTGACCTTTCATGTAGGGAGATGGAAGTCAAACATGACACATTGTCTAATGGTGGTTTACTGTCATGCCACATTATTTCAAAGTCCCTCAAGATAAGGTAAAGTCAACGCTAAGACAACAAATTTCAAGCTGTTTTGACCTTTAACCAATAAGTTTGACCTTGACCATTGAGGTAGGTAGACGGGTGCTACATATGACACATCGTTGACCATTGAGGTAGGTAGACGGGTGCTACATATGACACATCGTTGACCATTGAGGTAGGTAGACGGGTGCTACATATGACACATCGTCTAATGATGATTGCCGTGTGTCATTTCAAAAATACATTAACATATGGGAAAGGTATGGTAGAGACAGGAAATTTCGCACCGACATACAGTGCAACTTCTATACGCCCCGTTTTTTAAAAGGAGGCATAATATTTATTGAACCTCGAATAACAATAACAAACATAATAAACAAAAGTAAACTGAACTGTCAAGAGTAACAAGGAGTAGCTACAATCCTATATTCCATATTAATAGATGAGGCCCACATTTTCATAACCTTAATTTATGTCCTGAAGGGTTTTCTAAAATTTTACTGGATGAAAAATGTTGCCTATAGAGTTGTTGCAAGCTACGAGCACGACAACGACGCACATAGCCCACCTGACACCACACCCCGCACTACACCGGACCAGGGGTTTTTCTGCCTTTTTTGGGAAAAGGAGCCTGACCAAATTGGAAATTATTTATCGACAAAATTGTCCATTTTGGGAATTTTTGCTTCGATAAAACGGCTCATTTTGGGAAAACATTGTGAATTTATCATGCTTAAATAAGTCAGTGGTTTAACAAATAAATTTGTTTTTATTTGTTATTTTGTCTTCTTTATATATACACATGCAATATTGGGCATGTTTAACGTTTATTCATTTCATATTTGAATGTATTTGATGAAGACTGAACTTTATCTGAGTCGCTAAAGGCTTTATTACGTTGCGGAAGAAGGGAAGTTACTTTTTCGATATAAATTTACTTTTTACGATTTTTTTTTGGGGTGAATTGGGAAATATGTAATCAAGATTCGATTGGGAATGGGTCCATTTGCTTTAGGAATGCCTCCCTTTTCCGGAGGCGCAGACAGTGCTGAAATACCCCTGCAGACATAGGGGGATCACAATAGCTCACCTAGAGCACTTTCGACTCAGGTAAGCTTAAAACACACCAATATACAATATGACAGTAAACCAATGTGCATGCATCATTCTGCTATAGAAGGAGAACAAACATAATATAACACCCGACTACCATGCTTTTAGTTAATCAGAATAATGTCTATCAATTTAATAAAGGATCACCCACAGAACGTATCTGTGAAATTATTTTGTAATGCAACATTTAGATTTTGAAATTTTCAAAAGTTTGCAATTTTTTAAGCTATTGGTTCTCATGACAACCATATTTTTTACGAAACCAATAACATGTTGGCAAATTTCACCAGGTGGTTCCCCGAAGAAGTTATTTGAAGGACAATGTTGATGCAACACAACAGACACCCAACACAATTGGTGGTAACAATTGCTCCCATTCAGCACTTCATACTCAAGGGAGCTAACTAGAGCTTTGTCACAATACCCAAGCAATGTATTGCCAGCTATGTTGAAGGGCAAATAAGTGTGAATCATTGATGAAAAATGTATCATGGTGATGACATATTTTAAGTTTAAATTAAATTGCTTAATAACTGTGGAAGAAGTTCACTATAAAGACTTATAACATTTTATGCGGACGGACTGACTAACAACCGACTGACAGAGCAACTTTAATCTAACCCCTCGGTAGGGGGATATAAAAATTGATGTTGCTTTCTTGGAAGAGTGCAGATAATGTTTGACATTGGAAAAATACCTATTTCAGTCCAAATAGGTAGACAGAGAGCTGAATCTGGTAAGAGAACAAGATCCCCATGCTTTTCCCAATACGATGGCAAGTCGTCCTCAACTTCAACAGTCCAAAGAGCTCCTGAAAAACAACAAATCAGTCATTCTTACAATCTCATTAGGAAGTAAGTACATATGCTAACAACAGCAATATAACTCTTTTAAATATTACATGCACACATTTCTTGGATAATCATTCAGAAACCATAATATAAGGGAATTTAAAGTTTAAATGGGACTACAAACGTGTCAACATTTAGCGTTTTGTAACCAAAATCGAACTTAAACTCATGTGTTGTTTGATGATACTACATTTAAGTACCAAGTATTATATATGAGTACTAAAAAATGTGAAAACATTCTCGATTTAACATCTGGAAAACATTTATTTAGATCATTTAAATTGAAAAGAAGCTATATCTTTGTGGACACATGTGCACCAAAAATCATTTCATTTTCTCCTTCAATAGTACTTACCTAATCTTGTAACAAGCTTTTTCAGACCAATCTTTAAAGATTGTTTTGGAGTAATTATATCCAATTTTTTGGATTGTGGTAAAGCTATGTTTTGTAATTTTAAATCTATTGGCTGTCCCAGAATGTTTGTCATTTCTTGTTCAAGCCTAATAAGCAAAGATTGGTCAATGGTGACAACAACAGGCAGAGCGACAGAATTGCTGTTTGCATCATACTGCAGTCTCCTTGAAGGATCCAGAAGATGGTTGGACCGAAGGAGCTTTCTGAAAGTAGAAAGAAATATGGCTTTAAACTAAATATACATTTGTATGACTATAAAAGCCTGAGGTATAATCAATTTTCACTATTCTGTTTCTACATGTATAATAAATACATTTTTTTTTAATTAACATTTATTCCCACTCCTGATAAAAACTCACTTCATAGAACTTGGGATGCTCAGCACTAAACAAATAAGCCCAGAACCAAAAAGATTACATTTATCCAATACATATTCCTGATAAAAATAACATGACAGCCAATATGGCCCTAAATCGCTAACATGTGTGTTGCCATATAATCTATAAAAACCATTACACCCTTTCTGCATGCCCAATTTAAACATCAGAGAATGAGATTAAATTGTATGGCTGAATGACTCTTTTTTGTTGATGATTTTGTACACAATAATGTCCAGACATTTATTGATTTATTACCATAGATGGCTTTCAAATAAGCTTAAGCCAGTAAATATGTAGCACCTACGTGTTTTAGGTATCACGTATCACGTATATATATCACATATTATTGAAAACACTTTTTCTAAATTTATAGAAATTTAAGGAAAAAAAACATAATAATCACATTTCCCATTTTTCTCTCAAAAGACTCAATATTTCCTAAAACAAAGAGCCCTTTTGTCATTTTTGTCTTTTGTAAGTCGTTCATTTGGAAAATATGGCAAAATTTAGTGGCATCTTGAATCACCTTATTAAACACTTGACCAATTAATGAAATCAAAAGAAGAAACACTAACCTCGAGTCAGTGGCAGTTTCATTTCATTAACAATATCAGATACAACTATGAAGGTTGTTCTCTTGCTCTAGATTCATCATTGGAGTCAATAAATTCCATAACTCAGAGCAAAATTTGAATTTACTTGAATATTTCGAGTATATCACACAGTATTCATCAGCGATGTGCTGGTCAGTTGAGCGAGTCCATGACGCAGGATGGTCACATGACACGAGGAGAGAATACCCTTTTTGGACACTTGTGTTCACGTGAACGACGATGGTTCCACCAAGGCTACTGTTTACCGAAAACCAACACACACCAACCAGTACCTGACCAAAAGTCAGAAATTGAACACTGCAAAACTGCGCTTAGGGCCAACGGTTATCCAGAGTGGATGTTTACAATCCCAAAGAATAAAGACAAAACACCAGCTGATAATCCACCAACAGAAACCAAAAGATCAATATAGGTATGCCATACATCCGGGGCACATCAGAAGCTCTGCACAGAACATTAAAAAAATATGGTGTCAACATGTACCATCGACCATACACCTCAATCAGAAAACAATTAACTTGTGTTAAAGACAAAACAGACAAGTTAAAAAAGTGTGGGGTGGTATATTACATACAGTGTGAACAATGCAAGAACAATTATATAGGTGAAACAGGAAGATCATCGGACATAAGACTGAAAGAACATGAAGCTAGATCCAACTCGGCCATATATGAACATTCCCACACAGGACACAAAATTGATCCAAACAATACCAAGATACTAGCACCGAGCACATCAAACGGCGGGTCTAAGAGGCAATCAATATCAAACAACGAAGACTGTCGCTAAACCGGGACAAGGGGCTGGAACTTCCGCCAGTGTACAATTCTCTCCTCGTGTCACGTGACCATCCAACATGTACGTCACGTGACTCGCTCAACTGACCAGCACATCGCTGATGAAGACTGTGTGATATAGTCTAAATTTTCAAGTAAATTCAAATTTTGATCTGAGTTATGGAATTTATTGACTCAAAATATCAGATAGATTAATGACATATTTTATTTCAGCTATTGATCATCAACCAGCAGGGCTTTTTTTCCTTTTCAGAGAACGGTCGTTTTTCACAAATTTGAGAAGTTTGCGACTCAAATTTTAACATTTTACAGAAGTTTGTGACTCAAATTTTCACAATTTAAACAAGTTTGATACTGTTTTTTTCACAATCTTGGGCGGTTAGCAATTAATTTCTCCAAAATTGTGAACGTTTCGAGACTCATTTCTTGTAAAAAAAAACATAACCAGAATATATTTTAAGCGAAAATTAAATTCATTTATATTGAATACCTAGATAATATTTAACAATGCATTAGTTATTTTGAAACGAACGACATAAATTAATTTAAAAGGCGTTACGGAATACAAATATTTAAAAACGGCCGAAATATACTACTGTGCGGAAATTACTCAATAACCAGTATTGTAGTCAGAGCATAGAACTAATGACAAGACAGTAATTCAATAAACGAAAATATTCACTTCAGTTTGTTGGCGAACGGACTCTTGATGATAATACAATAGTCTCCCATTGCCAATTAGTACACAATCAATTTTCGCGATGCATTAATTTTGGGGAGAAGCGACATAGAGTGCGATTAAAGACCGTATATGACTCATATCCACGGATATGACTGAAAAGACCAAATATGTTTTTCTGACCATGGTATGTAAAAGGGTTGGACGTAGCTAACTTTTATAATCAAATAGGTGCGTGACACATGTTAACAATCAGACAGCTACACCGTTAAATACATCTGTTATAAACGATACCCAATCTATATATGGCTTATAAGTTATAAAGTTCTCTACAAATAAATAACTTATACTCAATGATTGGACTTGTAATGTAAACGGCACACTTTTAGATGATGGATGCTCAATTAAATGCAACCATTAATCTCATCAGTGTCATCTTACATGGCAAATACAATCAGTGGTTCATAAGTTAACTATTGGAAGGTGTGATCACACCTTACTAATCTAATCAATATCTTGGGAGGTGTAATGACCACACCTTGAGAGGTTTAATTAGACTTAGAGAGGGTGTAAAGATTAGGGGTATAACGTCTGGGAGGTGTAATGACTGGATAGGTTATGGAATAGCGGATTTTTTTGCTTTTATGTCTGAAACAAATGTATTGTTTCTTGTATTATTTTAACTAAATTATTTTTTACTGATAAATCGTATTATATTATTTGATATATATCTATCAAAAAGCATGTGCATACGTATTATGCGAAACATGTTCAGTTGGGCTTACCTAGTTTCGCCCCTGGGGTTTTAATAACAGTGGGTGTCAGGGAGACGTACATATATGCCGAATGCGTTATTTCCAAGGATTGTTTATGCACATGCAATGGCCACTCGTCAGCTGCCTGTCTGACTAATCAAGTTTCAGCCCGGGTTTTAATTTTGATGGGCGCCAGGAAGACGTACAAACATATGTCGTGTGCGTAATTTCCAATGAATGGGAATGCACTTTTAATGGCCTCTTTCATAAAAACACGAGTAATTCCCCGGAAGCGACCTGGTGCGCGTAGACATCCCTTCGGCTGACCCTAATTTTAATTTTACCTTTGAAATAATTTTCTTGAGTAATCTAAAGTACACACAAGTGCAAAAAAATAATGCCATTAATGTTATAATTCTTTTAGCCAAATACTTGATCTTTAAATGTAAATATGAAAGCATCAACCCTTTATTCCAAAATGTATCACCTACTTAACTCATAGGCTAAAAATAGAGGAAACAATATCCTTCTTAAAACACACTCATGAATTGTCAACGATGGAGTGCATTCTTAGAAAATATAACCGTATGAACACGCCAATCTCTTCTTAAAATAATACTTTTAATAGACTCCACTGAATCTTTCCCGACTATCTTTATCTTTTCATAATACTCTGAAACCATATTTCTTTCAGTTACATTATTTAGAGCGAAAATTATCGAATCTTTATGCTTGTTTGTTTTTAGATCTACTGGCCAAAGGCCAGAAGAGCTTATGGGATGACGTGGTTTCCGTGCGTGTGTCCGTGTGTGAGACTTTTTCTTGTTTACGCGATAAACTCCACAGTTTTCATCCGATTCTTTTCAAAATTGTTCAGTGTCTTTATATTCACGAGGACTCGAACCCTATGAAAATGGGTTACATCAGACCGTCCGTCTGCCGTCCGTGCGTGCGTCCGTGCGTGCGTTACACTTTTTCTCGTTTAAGCGATAAACTCCACAGTTTTCATCCGATTCTTTTCAAACTTGTTCAGTGTCTTTATATTCGTGAGGACTCGAACCCTATTGAAAATGGGTTACATTAGACCGTCCGTCCGTGCGTGCGTCGGTGCGTGCGTAAGACTTTTTCTTGTTTACGCGATAAACTCCACAGTTTTCATCTGATTCTTTTCAAACTTGTTCAGTGTCTTTATATTAATGAGGACTCGCACCCTATTGAAAATGGGTAACATCAGAGTAAAAAGTCCAGAATTATCTCCCCTTGAATTTGTATTGGTCCGAGGCGTTTAAGTAGGTTGTTTAATTGGTTGCAATTATTAATTTAAAATTAAATAAAATATAAGCCATCTGATAATTCATTTGGCAAGGATGAAAGGATTTGTGTTTTCAGTATTCCCTTGCATGTTGACTTTCCATTCCATTAGCATTCCAGCCAGAAGAGCGATTCAGGCACTCATGGGCCTCTTGTTAAATATATGTTTTCATAAATTAAATGTTTTAAAACAAAATTAAATCCAGCCCTAAACTATGTCAGCCCAACAGACAGCCGACGGTAGGTCAGCGTGCACTAGGTCGCTTCAGGGTGATAGATCTTTTTTGTCCTGAAGGGGCCCTTAAAAGTGCATGCCCAGTCACTGTGGAAATAGCGTGTATTACGCTAATTAGGCTCTATGTACGTCCCCCTGACGCCGACCCAAATTAAAAGTCCAGGTCGAAACTAGGTCAGCCCAACAGACAGCCGACTTGAAGTCCGCGTGAACTAGTAAGCCTCCGGGGTATCACTCTCGTCTGTTCAAAATGTGCCCGTAAAGATGCACCTCCACTCGTTGTAACAAAAACGCATAATTCCCTTAATAGGCTGCATGTACGTCCTTTTGATGCCGACCCTATTTTAAATTCCGGGCCGAAACTATGTCAGCCTGACAGAAAGTCGATGGGAGGTCAGCCTGCACTAGGTCGCTTCCGTGGGATAACATTTGTTTGTCCGAAAGGCGCCTCTAAAGGTGCATACGGAATCGCCGTGGAAATAACGCACACAGTTTATAAATAGATGGTGGGTATATTTCATCATATTTTATAAACTTGACAAACAAGCTAACAAGCTGAATAGGATGCACTTTATCCATTTATAGACCAAAAAAGCTAAATAGGATGTATGTTTAAACTTTTTTAATAAACTTGCTAAAACGGCGAAAAAGACTGAATAGGCTTTTAGAAACACAGAAAGTCTTAATAGGTTGCTTTTTTAAACATATTTAATAAGTAGGATACATATGCTGCTAAATAGACTAAAAGGCTAAATAGGATGTATATTTCAAACTATTTAATTAGTTTGCTTAACACTTTTAGGATAATTAGACTGCAATTTCTACTAAATGGGTTCAATATAATGTATGTTGTAACCTTGTTAATAGAGTTGATAAATAGGCTAAATAAGCTGAACGGGCTGCTAAATAGGCTTATTGGCATACATTTTTCAACCTATGTGTACTTAACTTGCTTAATATGCTAAATAGGCTAAATTCTCACACGTATTCTATTATCCTGTAAGGTGCTCCGTGAAACAATCCGCGGTCAACCACCTTTTAAACGACAGATCGTGACCGATAATGATAACGAGAGAATGTTTTAAACAAGTAAAATACATTTGCAAACTTAGTGAGGTGGGGAAAGGCTGCTCGTGTGAAGATCTATATTTGTGAATAACATAGAATCATATCGACCATACGTGCAAAGATAAGACCTATTCCGAATTGTAATAGGGATTGTGCATGGATAATTGACATACAAGGTACGGATTTTGTTTTTTTATTGTAAAGCACTCAAACAATTTTACTTCTTCCTGTTAACGGAAATGTGTTCTTGATCAGGGCCCGATGCAATCATGTTACAATCGACAATGAAATGCATTCCGCGCATCGTGTAAAGTTTAACACGAATATGATCGTCCTTTAGTTCTTCTTTGTCGTCGAAAATCTGTCCTTGAGGTCAAACAAAGCGATTGTCACTGCCGTCACATCACTTGACCGCGTGGCAACATCTACCAAAAAAGTGTCCTTTCCGAATACTAAAAGTTTATGCAAACATTAAACCTTATAACTAAAGGAACAGACGTATACGTATACCTTACAATTGTTTATGCAAATCAGTTTCATCCGAATGTAATAATACTCGCAACGTGTTATACAGTAACAATTTATTTCCGGCCTATGTATATGTATTTCATATTGCCATTTGTAGTAACAGCCTAGTAATGTTTTTTTTTGCTCAAAATTACAGCGATGTTCGGCTGTTTTCCGATCGAAAAAACTATAATATTTTGCCAACATTCTGACCTGAATTTCACCAAAATTTGCTCATCTTTCCAAACAAACTTATATGGAAATGTCATACAGCTAGAATTCCGTCAACATTCAGATAATGGACGGGAATGCATGATAAAGTTCTTTCCCATTTACTGATTTCAAAATGACTTTCTTTATGAGTTGTCGGAAAATCAAAATATTACAGCATTATATTTTAAGTCATTCAGAACAACATGTGTTACAGTTTCTCTAGTTTTTTTCTTTGTGGATACATTTCATGGAATTAAAGAAGGCTGACATGATATTTTACTCGGATACACGTATAATTAGGTAAAATTACACAAAAAGAATAAAGTGTCGTATGTTTATTTTGCCTTATTATTGAAAGCGTGTTCATACGACTTACTAGTCATATTGGTTATGATTAAAAAGAAAATTAAAGTTGGGCAATTCAGGCCTCGACATCAAAGTAGTCCGATTGTCAGGGACAACCAAAATATATGCCCGGACGAGTTAAGAAAATCTGCTAGTTAGTTATTTATTAATGTATTTACTTATGTATTTATTTATTTGTTTATTTATTTATTATATATATATATATTGTATGCTA